>OX030949.1:72790282-72845282 GCA_943735915.1 Pherbina coryleti | reverse complement strand
CAGAAAAAGAACACCGTTCGTGACGTCACTAGTATGTTTATCGCCGGCCGTCCGGTATAAAACCACTCGGGTCGACAAGAAACACTGTTTCACTACTGCCTTTAGTCACTCGTGCTTAGTCACTTGTACACTTGTTCCCTCGGTCACTTGTTCACTCTGTTACTTGTTCACTTGACTCACCGATGTGCGTTGTTCCCGTTTTGACTTCAAAAGAGACCCACTGTTGGTTCGCTGACTCCTTTTATCCCCAAAAAGGAAAACGGGACCTTGTTTGTGTCGCCAATTTCCATCTGATCTCGACCTTGAATTTTGCTCGCCTAGAAATAGCGGCGACCTTTTGCCTTGCATGTTATTGTTGTCATAGTCGCTGTTTAATGACCCCTATGTATTTTGTTATTGTCACGTGTGGGTGCATAGAATGCATGTTGTTTGTATGTTTTGATCATGTTACTGGCTCGCTGTATGCTTTGTTGTTGTTTGATTGCGGGTCGCCCAGCTGCGTGTTTTATGGACAGGGGGGGTTCGCGGGTTCTTGTCCAGGTGCGGTTAAGGGTAGCAGGGCGGGTTCGTCTTTTTCGGCGCCCTTTGTGCAGCGGTGGTTTACAGGGAACTGTAAGGCATAAATTCAGCGAATTTATGTTTCCTTACAGAGTAGCCAATTGGTAAGGTCCATCTGCTAGAAAACTGGGATGGGAATTGTAAAAGGGGTTGTGACTCCGCCCATACAATTAAAATTTTTGATATCGAATAGCTTTGGAAGTAAAAATCACAGAAGGCTTAAACTCAGAATGAAGTTACTATATGGTGATGTCCTTCTACTAGAAAACTGGGACGGGCCCTAAACAAGGAGGTGTGGCTCCACCCATAAAAGGCAAAGGATTTTTATATCGAATAGCTTTGGATCTAAATGTAGCATAACAATGAAACTTAGAATGGAGTTACTACGAAGTAATGCCTTTCTACTGGAAAACTGGGACAGGCTTTCCCAGCTATGTGACGCATTTGTTCATTTACATTGCATGAAAGACATCCATTAGTTATTCATTTGGCAGTTCACCTTGAGAATGGACAACGTGTGTACTTTCGACCCGAGAATGTTGCGGCTCGAGCAGAAAATCCACCAGCCACTACGTAACGTCATTCTTTTCGTTGTTTGAAGTTGTTGCATTCGCCAGAACATTACTGTATGCTGCAATCTCACGTTATTACACTTGGAATGAGACGGCCAAAGAGTTTCAGCGCCGTGTAAGAGGTTTTTATTTGAGTTTGCTTCTGATTAATGTTTGTGTGGACCAGCTTCGTTTCAAAACTTGAAAACCGTTAATAGCCATTTGTGCGAAACATATAGAGAGGTAGGGGTCAATGTTTGCATTTACTCGAGGAACATGCGCATTGGGATCTCACTCTTGGTTATTCATGCGCCGCACCAAAAATCGAAGATATGTGCTTAATGATTGCAAATAAAAGTTTGGCACAATTAGGAATGCCAGCACCGGATCGCCCAATGTATGGCATATTCAATTGTTATTTGCATCGCAAACAGCAATTCGATTACAATCAATTGCGAGCGTTTGTTCAGACCAATGAACCAATGAACCAATGAATGATCAACAAAAGAGTGCATTTGATTCATGCAAGCTGTAAATGATGAAACTGGTGGATTGTATTTCTTAGATGCACCTGGTGGTACTAGGAAAACATTCCTCATTTCAATAATATTGCCCAGTATACGATAGGACTAAAATTTCGGTTGCACTTCCTTCTTCTGGCATTGCTGCAACTTTGTTGGTCGGTGACCGAACGGCGCATTCCGCTCTTAAGATACCATTGACATTACAAGCTGTTGAAACTTTAACATTAAACATTTCAAAATCATCTGGAATGGGAAAAGTTTTGCAACAATGTAAGCTTATCGTGTGGGATGAGTGCACCATTGTCCATAAAAAATCGTTGAAAGCATTTAAAATGACATCGCGGAATTTGCGAGGGAATAATAGGCCATTTGGTGGTGTTGTTGTATTATTGGCAAGAGATTTTCGTCAGACATTGCCTGTAATACCCTGATCAACAGCTGCTGACGAATTGAATGCATGCTTGAAGTCGTCAGTTTTGTGGGAGTTGTGAAAAAATTAACATTTCGAAGCTTTATTGCTGAAATATAGCCTATAAAAATTGTAAAATTGGAAAATGGTATCGCATAAGGACAACTTAGGTTTCAAATTAAAGGTTGAAAAAACACCTTTATAATAGTGCAAACACCTTTACTTTGACCCCTCTATGGCCCCTAGTTTAGGAGATATAAGCAAAAGAAGTGTAAGATTTTGTTTTCATTGTAAAATTGTAAAAATCGTATTACACTAGGACCTTTTAGTTATCATATTAAAAGTTGAAAAAAACACCTTTACAATGGTGCAACCTTTACCCCTCTAATGCCTTTAGTTTAGGAGATATAAGAAAAATAAGTTGAAGTTTAAGTTTAAAAAATTAAATTTAAGAAGTTTTAAAATTATTTTTTAAATAAAGTTTATTTCATGGATTTTAAAAACATATTATAACGAAATTCAATTTCTTTTTTGAAAATTTACTATACATATAACGAGATTCAATAAATCCAATTTTCTCCTTTTTAACACTTTAAAAACGGGACAAAGTCACAAACGCGTCACCTACAGTTTCTGTTCTGGCGATATGTGATAACAAACTGACAAAAGAAAAGGCGAAATTGACGCATACAACCTTTCTCTATACAACGATTGTGTTGCTTTAAAAAAAGCACAAATATTTGTGATACCGTTAGTTTTTGGTATTGTACTTAGTGATGCCATATGGCATCATCGTCTCTATTGAGTTAAACAATGTTCCGGTGTGAAGATATCAAAGCTTTTCTATTAAAACTTTAGGCGAGTATTTTAATTCTTTTTCCCACTGTGCCATTGTTCAATTAAACGGACCAACACAATTTTTATACCACTTCATGTTTATTTGACTTGGCTTTTAGTTTGATGTAAAGTAAATGGAAATTAATTGACGTCAACATTGCTATCATCATAATAATCATCATCATCACGAAGGCCTTACACTGATTTCAATGCAGTCAATCATACAGCAATAAATAAATCTGGCTCTTAAAATTGTTCTGTAGATATTTCTGAATATGGAATCAAGCAGGCATCATTATGAGGCTTTATATAGTATATGCAGAAATGTAAATATACGCATTTAACTTAAAATAAATTCATAGGCCAGACTTTTTTACACTGGGTTGCTGGAACGCACACATGCGACCATACGCTTCAGTGAGGTTTTTTAATGAGATTATCCTTTCCCGTTTCTTAATTTAACTTTTAAAGCTCTGTGTTGAATTTTAATAAGAAAAAAGTTTTTATTTACATTCTTAAAGAACTTCATTTATGATTAAGGACATTATTTGACCCTTGACGCCAAGTTGAAGTCTCTTCATATAACGCGTGCCTGGGCTTTTGCATGACTTTTTTAGTCTTAAACAAATAACAACAAAAACAGTTACAAGGGAGACTTAAACAAAATGACGTCCACGCCAAAGGAACTGTCAACTTGACCATGATAACACGAGTTGTTCAATACTCGGAACTCAGTTCATTCCTTGCTTAAAACTGAATTTGCATGTTCTAGATATTTCGATAGTTTAAATTGAATGAAGCAGCAGCAGAATAGCAGCGGAGTAGCAGCACCGGAAAATTAGATTGAACTGGACTTGGCTGCAAATTCGATTCCTGTCAGTTGCAACGTGGCACGTGATGCAAGTTTTTAGATTTGCTCCCATCTTTTCCTATCTGCTAGAGGTGTGAGAAATCCAGAAAAAAAAACTGAATTGACATTTTGAGTTTTTTGCTTTTGTTGTGTATTTTTGTTGCTTCTGACACTGGTGACAAAAAACAAAAAAAAAAAATAAAAAAAAAACGCTTGGTTCAAAGCAGTGCAAAAGTTTCAGTTATATTTTCAAGTAGCGGCCAATTTTTTGCGCCATCGAAAAGTGACATTATCAATGCAACTGTTAAAAGCCTCTTGGGGACAAGATGTGTGCATGCCATGCATCCATCAATACAAGGAAATATATTCGACATCAATGGTGTCCTAGTGTCTACTTGGGTTTTATTGTTAACTGGCTCAGTGACGGTTAGTCATGATTTAAATTATGTAAAGGACTTAGAAAAATGTGAAAAAAATCCTCAATTAATGTCGTTTTCTAAGGATTTTTCATTTAGAAATTTCAAGTCATTTTGTTTAGTCCTTTTAAGCGGAAACTTTAAAAAATTAAAAAATTATCATTGAATTAAAATATTTGTATCGGATTTAAAACTTGCATGTTCTGATCAACTCACCAAGTTATGTTATCTCAGTTTTTACATTAATCATTTCTTGAAAAACGGTCTAAAATAAAATTTTATATATTTTGCATTCAAAACAAAAAAAAAAGGAACAAAATAAAAAATTAAAAACTGTAAAAATTACATGAAGAAACGACTTTTTCATGAATTTTTTAAAGTTAAAATGTTCTCATGACTTTTTAATTTGAAAGGTTAATTATAGCTGCGTTCGATTCGCCAGCCTATACTCAATTCATGTCGTTTATTTCAAAATTTGTATGTGAAAACAACAACAAAGTCTACAGCTAGTTGAGTATAGAGTAGGTCAACTATCAGTTGAGTTGAGTAAAGTTGCGTTGCCAAGTTCTTATTTCTTAGTTGAATAAGTAAAATGTAATAGATTCTGTCAAAATGTGATGTGAGTACAAAAACAAAATTAATTTCCTTTAAGGGGGGAGGTACCTCATAATTTCGGAAAAATTTCGAATGTTTTTTCGAATTTTTCTTTAAAACATGTTTTAAGTCATTTATATTGGTTTGAAATTGGATAGTGACCCAAAGACACAGCGTGAGGTGAATAGGGTTAAAAAAAAATTATAAACTGCTTGTAGTGATGATATTCGCACAAATCCTTTGCATGGCAATCTTCGAAGTTTTTACTGCTCTATCAGAATTTTTAATTTATTCTGTATGCAAGCACAAAATAAGTTTTGGTGAGTCAGGATCCAGGGAGGACGATCCTCACAAGGCAACGCGTGAGGGTCAAGGGGGCGATCTTCACATGGCAACGTGTCTGACTGCCTCAACCTGGTGAGGCCAGCATTATCCATGTTGAACTCGTCTCAAGTCGACTCAAACCTCTCCGTGGTGTCCTCTAGAAACGGCAAACTGGCAACCGTTAGTTTGACGGCTAATCTGAGCGGCGGGCTCCCCCTGCCTTTAAAGGGTTGTGCGTTGGGTTTGATGCCCACCACGTAAAAACAAATTTCAATGAAACGACAAAGAAATAAGATAAAAATGATCCCCAAATCTGATGACGACTACCGCAAACGAAAAACTGACAATGATTTACGGATATGCACCTGGAACGTCCGAACCCTTAATTGGGATGGTGCCTCTATCCAACTGATAGATATCTTAGAAAGATACAAGGCTGATATCACTGCAATCCAAGAAATGCGATGGAAGGGACAGGGTTGCTCACGGCAAGCATCCTGTGATATCTACTACAGCGGCCATGCGGAGAAGCACGAATTTGGATGCGGATTCGTGGTTGGCAAGAGACTACGACATCATGTTCTGCGATTCACACCTGTGAACGAACGACTTGCCATAATCCGTGTCAAGGCAAGATTTTTCAACATAAGCCTGATTTGTGCGCACGCTCCGACAGAAGACAAAGACGATGAGACCAAAGACAGCTTCTACGAGCGCCTTGAAGATGCCTATGAGCGCAGCCCCCGCCACGACATAAAAATCGTGCTTGGTGACTTCAACGCCAAGGTGGGAAAAGAAAATATATTTGGTCCAACAGCCGGAAAGTTCAGCCTCCACGACAATACCTCCGATAACGGAATGAGGCTGATTGACTTTGCCGCAGCGCGAAACATGGTCGTTAGTAGCACTAGATTCAAGCATCTCGATATTCATAAAGCAACTTGGCTGTCTCCTGATCAAAAGACGCGTAACCAAATTGATCACGTTTTGATTGACGGAAGGCACTCTTCCAGTGTTTTAGATGTACGCACGATCCGTGGTGCCAATATAGACTCGGATCATTATCTTGTCGCAGCCAAGATCCGTACACGCCTGTGCGCAACCAAGAATGCGCGCAATCCAGCACAGAGAAAGCTAGACGTCGAAAAGCTGCAATCAAAGCAAACAGCCGAAGACTTCGCTACTCGACTCTCACTCCTGCTTCAAGAAAGCACTCCTCCGATCGACGATATATGCGCGCAGTGGAATCATATTTCCCACTCTATGCGTACGGCTGCCGAAGAGGTGATTGGCTATCACCGCCCTCGCCGAAACCAGTGGCACGACCAAGAGTGTCGCAACGCCACTGCAGAAAAAGATTCCGCCTACAAAGCCACCCTGCAGTCGGTTGTAACGCGTGCTGCTAAGGAGCGATACAAAGAGAAGAGGAGGGAAGAGAGACGCATTTTCAGGCGAAAGAAAAGGGAAGCGGAAATGCGTGAGTGCGAGAAAATTGAGATGCATGGTGACAGGAATGAGGTCCGAAAATTTTTCGAAAAAATAAGACGCCTGGCCGATGGTTTCAAGACCGGGGCCTCTTCCTGCAAGGATGAAAATGGGAATCTAGTGACAGATATCCAGAGTACACTGATGATGTGGAGGGAACACTTCTCTAGGCTTCTGAATGGCGACGACGACAACAATCCCGCCAATAGAGATGATATTCCGGAATCCCCAATTTTGGACGACAGCGTTGAAGTTCCGCTGCCCGACCATAGTGAAGTCTTGAAAGCTATAGCTCGGCTTAAAAACAACAAAGCCGCAGGAGCCGATGGCTTACCTGCTGAGCTCTTCAAGAATGGAGGCGAAGCTCTATTTAAATGCATTCATGAGCTTCTATGCAGAATATGGTCGGAAGAATGCATTCCAAACGATTGGAACCTCAGTGTGCTCTGCCCAATCCACAAGAAAGGCGATCCCACAATTTGCGCCAACTACCGTGGGATAAGCCTTCTGAATATCGCATATAAGGTTCTGTCGAGCGTACTATGTGAAAGACTGAAGCCCATCGTAAACCAGCTGATTGGACCCTATCAGTGTGGCTTCAGACCTGGCAAATCCACCATAGACCAGATATTTACGCTACGACAAATCTTGGAGAAGACCCTAGAAAAACAAATCGACACACACCATCTATTTGTCGATAACAAAGCCGCCTTCGACAGTCCAATAAGGAATCATCTATATTCCACCATGTCTGAATTTGGTATTCCTGCAAAGCTCATCCGCCTTTGCAGAATGACACTGAGCAACACCAGCAGCACAGTTAAAATCGGGAAGGACCTCACTCCTCCATTCGATACCAAACGAGGTTTCAGACAAGGTGATTCCTTATCGTGCGACTTTTTCAACCTAATGATGGAGAAGATCATCCGAGCTGCTGATTTGAGACGCAGTGGCACGATATTCTACAAAAGTATTATGCTGCTGGCGTATGCTGATGATATCGATATCATTGGCCATAATACGCGTGAAGTCAGTGCAGCATTCTCCAGGTTAGCGAAAGAGTCGAGTCGAATGGGTCTTGTAGTGAACGCAGATAAGACGAAATACCTATTGTCAACAAATAAACAGTCCCAGCGTCTTGGAAACCACGTCACTGTTGACAACATCTCCTTCGAGGTTGTTAAGGACTTCGTCTACCTGGGATCCAGCGTAAACTCTTTCAACGATGTCAGTATTGAGATAAAGCGAAGGATAACTCTTGCCAACAGGTGTTACTTTGGGCTGAGTAGGCAATTGAGAAGTAGAGCCCTCTCTCGACGAACAAAACTCACGCTCTATAAGTCACTAATCATGCCCGTCCTATTATATGCAGCACAAACTTGGACGTTGAGCAGTTCTGATGAAAAGACTTTGGGAGCCTTCGAGAGAAAGATCCTTCGTAAGATCTTCGGTCCAATCTGCGTCAATGGCGAGTACCGAATTCGATGGAACCACGAGCTGTATGAGCTGTACGCTGAAATAGACATAGTTAAGCGCATTAAAATCGAGCGGCTCCGCTGGCTAGGTCATGTTGAGCGAATGGAAAACGACGCTCCAGCGAAAAAAATATTCGATTCGGTGCCCGGTGGTGGTCAACGCAGAAGAGGACGCCCACATCTTCGTTGGAAGGATCAGGTGTTGGATAACCTGACTACACTTGGTGTTTCCAACTGGCGCCAGCAAGCGCAAAATAGAAATGGCTGGCGCAATTTCTTATACGAGGCCAAAACCGACCTTCGGTTGTAAGCGCCAGATAAGTAAGTAAGTAAGAGTCAGGATCCAGAGGCCTAGGTTTAAAAATTTTAGCTAACATTGCTGCTAGAATATTTAGTGACGGCTACACCTCCATTCTGAAGCTAATGAACGAGCTCTGTATAATATTGGTACCTATTGCAAAGTTTTCGCCGAAAATACCGATAAGGCACGAGTAGCGAAGCAGAACCAAAAAGCAGCTCGTACATCTCAGATGTACCTTCTGGAAGAATGTACCTACAAGTTGAAAGATATAGTGTGAATAAATAATTTTTTTAGGGTCAAAACTGTTGAAAAAATCTGGACCTTCGATTAAACAGCCGATATAAATTTTAGTTTTTAACTTTTTTTATTGTATTACAGGTTTATCCTTCCTTTCAAAATATCAGTACTCGAAGAAAGAAAACCTCTTTTGTTTCATATAATTGGAAAAATTTTGACAGCTACAGGAGATACTCTGCCGACCCACCATTTACTAAAAATATAGGAAAATAAAAAATTATCCAATTATGTTATCAACTTGAAAAAGAAATTATTAAACAAAACTAATTTCACCCTGTCTAAGGGTATCTCCCCCCTTAAGCAGTTTCTTCGTTTTCAATTTAATTTATTGGCAGACTTCATGTGGTCTGTCAAAACAAGTGTTGCCAACTATTCAGCAAGTAACAGCTAAGTGAGTAGCCGTTTTTTTCGTAATTGAGTTGAGCACTGGCGAATTGAACGCAGCTTATGTCAACTTGTATCGCCTGTGGTCGCAATACGATCATACAAAAATCTATTTTTGTTTTGTCTTTTTTATTTTTTTATTGAAAAACGTTAAAAAACATTAAATTAAGAAATACTTTAGGGTAATATGCACAATGAACAAAATAAAAGCAATTGTTATTGAAGTGAATCAAGGATAAGTTTGATTTATTTCGTAAAGATTGTATTGAAAAAGTGAATTGTCTGGCATGCATTATCAACTGTTGTTTATGTTTAGGTTTCATAGTCTTCTAGATTGGTAACAATCATTTTTTTAGAAAAATTAAAATTTACATCGCACAACAAATAAAATTTGAAATTTTAATTGCATTGAAATAAAACTCGTAACAATTTTGCATCACTTTTAATTTCCTAATAAATTCGCCACCAGTTCTCTCGCTCAGAACAAAGCACAATGTGAGCAACAAACTGAAAATATTAAAAGCGTCTATTTTGGCGTCTAGTGGAGAGCTTTCTTTCTCTTTACTTTATACGGATCGTTTTTATGGAACTTTTTTTGTGTGAGCGTACTGTGGCCGTCAAATATACACAGAAAATCGTTCGCCTCTGTTTATAATCTTCAACTTTTATTTTCTTTTTTCGCTCATGTTCGAACGTAGCTGAACTTATATCGCAGAGTAAAAAATAAACAATTTAACGAAACAATGCCGACGGTTTTTTTCTTTCTCTACTTTTTGTGCGGATATCTTAAGTGCATATGAACCCACTATGAGTGAAAAACATCATAAATCATTTCATCTGTTCAAAGAGGGAGATGCTTATAAAAAAATTATCGGTGCACTACTTCTCTCTACACTAATTCATTTTAACAAAATCGCCTATTTATGTATAGATAAGGATCAGATCCTGATAATTATGACTTAATTATATTAATTTAATCTTTTTCAGTACACACGATAATACATTTCTTATTAGAGTTAATTACACAGAGGGAAAAACCTATGGACTGAGTACATAAATTTATGTACTTATGACAGAAATTTATGTTCACAGAAATTTTACATTTTTCCTGTATTGAGTACATGTTAAAATCTGTATCGACTGAATAATGCTTTTAAGCAGTGCTGTAGTCAATAAAGCGTTTTATGTACTTATCACAAAACTGTTGAAAAAAAGTTGTCATGAGCACAGTTCCGATGTAAGTAGTACATAGATTATTGACCCATTACATAAAATTTGTACAACATATATGTAATGAATACGGTATCGAAGAACCATCTTCATGTACTCAGTACATACATTAACTCATTACATAAATTAATTACCCATTTCATATTTGTAATACATGGTTTTATGTAATGAGTACATACATAATTGATTTATTACATATTTGAGTACATAATTTTAAGTAATGAGTACATACATTAGTGACTCATTACATATTTGAGTACATAATTTCATGTAATGAGTGCATATTAGAGAGCTACGCATGCATATTGTTGAGTTTTATTGAGTTTTATTGTTTTATTGTTTTTTTTTTTTTTTTTTACTATCGGCCGACATCAATACGTGAACGTCGCAAAAACCGATCTTTTTGCCCCATCGTGCTTCATTTTCCAGATAAGTCGCTCTTCTCAATTCTTTAAGGTAATCATATCGACCGACCTCTACCTGTGCGTATCGAGTTCGAGACCCTCTTTAGAACATCCAAATCCGTATTGGTATCTGTATTTATGTATTCAATAAATGTCTCACTTTAATCGCATAAGTGAGACATGTACTGAGTGCATATTTTATATATTGAATACATGCGTCGCTTTAATCGATATGTACACGTGCTCTGTAGTGAGTGAATAGCACTTTTACCATGCCGTTGTGTAAGCGAGAAATGAACTGAGTCTATAGTTTATGTATTGAGTACATTTCTTGTAAAACGTTACATAAAATATTGATTGAGTACACATTGCTTATATTTATTGAAGTTTGCAATGTATTCAACGCATATTTCGCTGTATTGAATACATTTTTTATTAATTTCATAACGTTAATAAACGCATATGTAACCAGTACACGTTTACTTTACTCAGTACATGCAGCTCTCATTGTGTTCTCATCAGTGGCGTTCCTGGGCTTGGTGACACCCGGGGAGGATACTCTTGGTGTCTATATATAAATTTCTAAAAACAAAAAGAAAGCAAAATGAGATTAAGTGTTTTTATTATTATCTTTATGTTTTCCGAAAAAAAAACAAACAACATATGACAAGCAATAAGAATTTGTAAAAAACAACAAAAATATTACATTTTCAGGTGTCTACATATTTAGATATGTAGGCATAAGGTAAAAAAGAAAACTTATTAACTTCGCAGTCTTCAAAACTGACGGAACAAAAACATTACATTTTCAGGTACATAATTGTATGTGTAGGTATAAGGTTAAACAAAGTAATCTTATTAATGGCGTTGTCTTAAAAACTAACTTTTCTTACTTTAAGAGCTGCAACATTTGAAATAACCTCTTCGAAATCAATATTTCTTGCAAGCTCGTTTTCAATGGATAAAATAGCAAGATCGGAAAGCCTTGCCTGTCCCATGGAAGACCTTAAATAAGTCTTAACCGTAGAACGCATAACCGGGTACCCGTGTGTCCACTTTAGACTTTCAACTCCTCTAGCTGAATAACCACTACTTGTAGAGCATTAAAACTTCGGATCTACAAAACTTCATTTCTTTTACATCTTTGGAGTGGCCAATTATGAAATCCAGTTCAGTGGTTCCCCAGCTATAAGCTACCAAAGTCAACACCTACGCAAACACATAACCAGGGTACCCGTGTACCCTGTATGAAAAAATGAGCGAGTAAGAAGCTGTTCATTGGTATCGTGAAATTTTTATTTAGATTTTTTTTAAATACATTAAGATTAAAATGAAAAATAATCATTTAATGAAAAATAAATAATAATAAGTCGTAATTAATTAAAATGAAAAATATACTAATTCTTCCGGTCACAAAGGACGCAGAAACAATTTGTCAGCTATTGTTCCAGGCACATAGGTTTTTTGTAGTTTTTGCATGCTTTTCGTGTTTTCCTTCTTCGTTTTATATCCTGCATGTAGCATAAGTAGCAAGATCCAGTTACTGACTTTCTCAAACCTGCTGCAGCAAATGTTGATGGACAGCTGTCGTAAATAGTTTCTATTGGTCGGTTCAAATAGCTTTCTATTGCAATTTTCGTCGTGAAGTGTCGAGTTATTTGACGATTAAGTGCACGTTCTTCAATGATAGGCATGCACATTTCTTCAGCCACTTTCCGAAGGAATAGCTTTCGTATATTAGCAGTATGCGGTATCATGTTATTGTTCTTATAGTACAATTAATAAGCAGCCAAGGCCGTTATGTTCAAGATGTTGTAAAATAATGATAATGGCCAACGTTTTGTCGCTAGCTTTGTAGTATAGTCTGAGAATAACTCGTCCATAACGTCAACGCCACCTTTGGTCTTATTATAAGATTCGATAATATCAGTTTTGCCACTCTCAGCTACCTCGCCATCATAGTGCATCGACGAAAGCAACAGCACAGCTTTGTTTTTGCGAGGAGCATATGAACAGATTGTCACAATTTTTTCGGAAGCCAAACAACGTTGAACCAATAATGGGTATATCTTTCTGCGCCTTAATTTCTGCTGGAATATATGTTTTATTTTTCTTGAGCGTTCCAACTAGCGCTAAATCCAGAGACAGTAAGTGCTCTGCTAGTGGCAATGTAGTGAAAAAAATTGTCCATTGTTATATTCCGGCCGGTTCCTCTGAATTTGACAGCCAGATCCTTCACCACTCGCTCACCTTGTCTTATTTCTCTTCCAGATTCAGCTTGGCCGGTATATATTTGTCCAAGCAGTGGAAAAGAATTCATGGCGTGTCAAATATACCAAACCTTAATTCCATACTTTCCAGGTTTTGAAGGAATATACTGTGTGAAACGCGTGCGGCCACGATAGGGAAAAAGTTGTTCATCAATGGTCAAATCTTCACAGGGCTTGTAGAATGAAGCCAGATTGCTGTTCATCATGGTCCATATGTCCCTTATCGGTGCAGCTTTATCGGTTTGTATGCGTGTAGCGAGGGTGTCAGCGTTATCAAACCGTATGAAGCGCAAAAGTGCACAAAAGCGGTTGATTCCCATTACTGCACGATACAATGGGAAACTCCTGGCGCTTCATAAGTCCCGAACGCTTTCAGTGCTGCTGCGGTTTGTGCCTGCCATAATCAGTACTCCCAAAAATGCATATAGCTCTTCTACTGTCACTTCTTTCCATATCTTTGGAGTTGCATTTAGGTGACTTCTGTTCCATGCGTTATAAGTATTTGTTGCCTTTTTATTGGTGTGACGCATAATAATGTCCACCATCTCTAAACTCATAAAACATTTGAACGTTTGTTCCATTGACATCATTTCGGTGTTCCTCGATGGACCACAGCGTTGTCGTACAATGTTCTGCCTCAATGTTTGAGAAGCGACGTTTGGTTAGGCACTCCATTCAGTATCGTCACACGCCACAAATTTATCGGCCACCAACTTATCGGTGCTGCTTCTTCATCTTCCTCATCAGATTCATCGTCTTCAAATGCAACTTCTTCTAATTTTGCATTTTCAGGTAGCTCTTCCGCATCAGACATTTCGACAGCCCTTAAATTGAGCTCCTGCTCTTCGTCCTCAGATAAAGAAACTTCTCTATCGTCCACAATGGTGTCAAAAAGTGACTAAATATACGACTCTTTCTCTGCATTACTCAATCTGTCATCACTCAATCTCAAGAAAAAAACATTAATACTTTAAATTTACGGGAATATTACACTATGTTATGTTCTGTTACCTTTTATATGCACTGGAAGATAGATTTTCCTTCTTTTTTGAAGCCATTTTTTTTTAATGAATTTACTTAAATTGTCGCTGAAAATAAAAATAACTATAAAAAGAAACTAGTTTCATTCCTCTAAAGTTGTAGGGTTTTGATTTAATTATTCTCATACTTCCGTTTTTTAAGTTAGTTAGGGTTGCAAGCTTAAAACTAGTTAGGGGTTTACGTGGTATTTTTTGGTTATGTGTTCTACGGTTAATTAATTTTAGCTTTGAAAAACTCATTTTGCATGAAGCTACTGATACAAAAATTGTTAGAAATAATTTCAATGCGACAAAATGGGACACAGATTTTTTAACGTAATGTATTTGTACCTTTTTCTTTCTGTTTGAGAAATAAAAAAAATATTGAAATGGTGTCACCCCTAAAATGGTGGTACCCGGGGCAGACCGTCCCCCCCCGCCTCCCCTAGGAACGCCTCTGGTTCTCATACAAGACGCAGTACATAGATTTTTCATAGATGTCTCTATACTGATTACATGACTTATTCTCTTAGTGTACATTTTTAGACTACTATAATTTTTTTATTATTAATCGATTTTTCTAACAATTGAAAAATATCTATTTTTCTTTTAATTAGTCGCTAAGAACACTCGTTTTCAGTCTTCACAAAGCACTAGTATTCCGCGGAGCAGGGTAAGAGAATCAAGGCCTTATGTATCATTGATAGTAAAGTGATTGCTTATATCCTCTGCAAAAATATTTGTTGTGTACTTGTTATTGCAATAAATTTTTAATTGATTTTTCAACTATTTTTATGAGTGTGGAAAATCATATATCTTCATTCTTGTATTGTTTGTTGAAATTAAAAGGATGCAAGTTGCGAAACTCAGCATAACGTACATGCCATACATACGCTGAGTAAATAATATCAGGGGGCTGCAGTTTATTAAAACCATCTGAAACCACCTGTCCATTTGTCTCTTCACCGCCATCAAATAAATCGATCTACTTGTTCTTTGTGGTATTCTGATAGCATACAGCAATGTTGCAGATATTCATTTAATTAAATTTCATGCCACACGTTCTGACGTTGAATGACAATTTTTTAATTTTGTATTTTTTTATTTTTCAATATTTTTTTTTTCCAGTTCATGTGATAGTCATGTTGTTTGTTAAAAACAATAAAATGCAAATTTTAATGTTTCAGCACTTTTACCTGTTTAACAAAACATGTCTCACACTAGGTCCTAAATCATGGGATTGTGAAAATTTAGTATTTATTCAACTTAACCTCTTGCATGTTGTAGCCGGAAGCTTTTATTGGCTTTATATTGAGAATCTTACATTTGCAAGTATCAAATGTTTGTTAGGAAGTATTAAATGGCTGGAAAATGTTGTTGCTATTATTGGGCATAGTTTTGTTCTTGTTAATGACCCATTGCAGCTAATGAAACCGGTCAACACTACCAAGTGTTGCTGGCTTCTCCACTCACAGCAAGAAGGCTTACATCAGCTGGCAGCAAAAGCACATCAAAAACAGTCCAACTCATTAAACTATGGCTCACAATTTGAAAATGGTGGAGACAGCCAAGTGCCACGCCTAGGTGGCTCTTAAGTGCAACGTATTGCAATGTAAACATAGTAAACTTGACTAACGTAAAGTAACAAGGAGACACAAATGTTGCTGTGTAGTTGTTGTTGTTTTGTATGCTACTTTGTGCAAAGTTCATGTTTCGTTCTTCAGTTTAATTGTCGGTCGGTTAGTCGTCGGTCTTTTACTTCATAGTTGACCAAATGACATTCGAATGTGGCCAATTTGGCAGACATTTATTGTGCTTAACCAACCTATGGTTGTTGTAGTCTTTCGGTCATTACATCTTTGGGTAAGCAGTCCATATCCATGAATCTGTTCCTAATTGTTGCCATCGTTGTTCAGATCCAACGTCGTTTTTGTTGTTGCATCTCGATATGGTCGGCAGTGAAAGGTGACGAGTTTATTTTGCATGCATTGTATATGTGTGTGTGAGTGTGTGTTTGTATGCAAGTGTAAGTGAGTATTTTGCATTTTAAAGTAGGACTGATGTTAAGATCTTAATTTGTGCTGATGGACATAAGAAGGATGTTTGACCGATTTGGTTTTTGTATTTAAGGACAATAATAACATTATGAAGTGGTGTGTCCTTAAGTAAACTTAACAATACCACATTTTTATTTGTCACTTTTATTGATCCAGGTAATCGAATGTGTCTTCTTTAAATTCACAAATAAATCTATTTGTATAGAAAACTTATTTTTTGACTCGCAAATGCATAATGTTCGAATCATTCGCCAGACATTAACGAATCCTTTCTGAGGTGAAACTTTCAATGTTAGGGGAGTAAGATTGCAAAAGGTGGCGGAAACGGCTAAAGGTAGTTATCTGCCTAAAGAAGGAGAATGAAGCTATAACAGTCATTTTGTTTAAAAGTTATTTTATAAAAGATAACTTTCCCAAAACGCAATTGTGGAAAAAGAAGAATAACAATATCAACATAACTGTACATTCTGATAGCAGTAAACGTTGTGATCGACCTTTGAAAGCTGCGGATGAGTTAAGGCTATGCCTAAAAGTGTGATAAGATCAAGGTGAACCTTGACAGGGTGCATCATAAGTAGATAAGAACTCTAGTTACTAATGAAAAGTTTTTTCCTCTCTGACAAAAAATTCCGGGTAACTTTCTCGGAAGAATTGGCAGCATAAGTAAGGCCATTCAAGGAGCTCAGTGGATCACAGTGAAAGTCATGCAAGACTACTGATGAGTTGGTGTTTCAGCCAATGAAACAGTATGTCTAGTCTGGTGTATGATTTGCTCTATACAGAGTTGTTTTCTTCATTAACATACTTGGCCTCAAGCTTAAATATTAGTTTCAATATCTTATAAAAGTTTTATAAAGAATGAGAGTGACACGCCTACTTATAAACACGTTTTCAAATTGAACACGAAAAATCAACCGGAAATAAAACTTAGAAATGCCTTACATTCAAGATTAAGGCGAAGATGAAAATCAAGATGACGATGAAGATGAAGATGGAGATGAAAATGAATATGAAAATGAAGATGAAGGAGAAGATGAAGATGAAGATGAATATGAAGATGAAGATGAAGATGAAGATGAAGATGAAGATGAAGATGAAGATGAAGATGAAGATGAAGATGAAGATGAAGATGAAGATGAAGATGAAGATGAAGATGAAGATGAAGATGAAGATGAAGATGAAGATGAAGATGAAGATGAAGATGAAGATGAAGATGAAGATGAAGATGAAGATGAAGATGAAGATGAAGATGAAGATGAAGATGAAGATGAAGATGAAGATGAAGATGAAGATGAAGATGAAGATGAAGATGAAGATGAAGATGAAGATGAAGATGAAGATGAAGATGAAGATGAAGATGAAGATGAAGATGAAGATGAAGATGAAGATGAAGATGAAGATGAAGATGAAGATGAAGATGAAGCTGAAGATGAAGATGAAGATGAAGATGAAGATGAAGATGAAGATGAAGATGAAGATGAAGATGAAGATGAAGATGAAGATGAAGATGAAGATGAAGATGAAGATGAAGATGAAGATGAAGATGAAGATGAAGATGAAGATGAAGATGAAGATGAAGATGAAGATGAAGATGAAGATGAAGATGAAGATGAAGATGAAGATGAAGATGAAGATGAAGATGAAGATGAAGATGAAGATGAAGATGAAGATGAAGATGAAGATGAAGATGAAGATGAAGATGAAGATGAAGATGAAGATGAAGATGAAGATGAAGATGAAGATGAAGATGAAGATGAAGATGAAGATGAAGATGAAGATGAAGATGAAGATGAAGATGAAGATGAAGATGAAGATGAAGATGAATATGAAGATGAAGATGAGGATGAAGATGAAGATGAAGATGAAGATGAAGATGAAGATGAAAATGAAAATGAAGATGAAGATGAAGATGAAGATGAAGATGAAGATGAAGATGAGGATGAAGATGAGGATGAAGATGAAGATGAAGATGAAGATGAAGATGAAGATGAAGATGAAGATGAAGATGAAGATGAAGATGAAGATGAAGATGAAGATGAAGATGAAGATGAAGATGAAGATGAAGATGAAGATGAAGATGAAGATGAAGATGAAGATGAAGATGAAGATGAATATGAAGATGAAGATGAGGATGAAGATGAAGATGAAGATGAAGATTAATATGAAGATGAAGATGAAGATGAAAATGAAAATGAAGATGAAGATGAAGATGAAGATGAAGATGAAGATGAAGATGAAGATGAAGATGAAGATGAAGATGAAGATGAAGATGAAGATGAAGATGAAGATGAAGATGAAGATGAAGATGAAGATGAAGATGAAGATGAAGATGAAGATGAAGATGAAGATGAAGATGAAGATGATGATGAAGATGAATATGAAGATGAATATGAGGATGAAGATGAAGATGAAGATGAAGATGAAGATGAAGATGAAGATGAAGATGAAGATGAAGATGAAGATGAAGATGAAGATGAAGATGAAGATGAAGATGAAGATGAAGATGAAGATGAAGATGAAGATGAAGATGAAGATGAAGATGAAGATGAAGATGAAGATGAAGATGAAGATGAAGATGAAGATGAAGATGAAGATGAAGATGAAGATGAAGATGAAGATGAAGATGAAGATGAAGATGAAGATGAAGATGAAGATGAAGATGAAGATGAAGATGAAGATGAAGATGAATATGAAGATGAAGATGAAGATGAAGATGAAGATGAAGATGAAGATGAAGATGAAGATGAAGATGAAGATGAAGATGAAGATGAAGATGAAGATGAAGATGAAGATGAAGATGAAGATGAAGATGAAGATGAAGATGAAGATGAAGATGAAGATGAAGATGAAGATGAAGATGAAGATGAAGATGAAGATGAAGATGAAGATGAAGATGAAGATGAAGATGAAGATGAAGATGAAGATGAAGATGAAGATGAAGATGAAGATGAAGATGAAGATAAAGATGAAGATGAATATGAAGATGAAGATGAGGATGAAGATGAAGATGAAGATGAAGATGAAGATGAAGATGAAGATGAAGATGAAGATGAAGATGAAGATGAAAATGAAAATGAAAATGAAGATGAAGATGAAGATGAAGATGAAGATGAAGATGAAGATGAAGATGAGGATGAGGATGAAGATGAAGATGAAGATGAAGATGAAGATGAAGATGAAGATGAAGATGAAGATGAAGATGAAGATGAAGATGAAGATGAAGATGAAGATGAAGATGAAGATGAAGATGAAGATGAAGATGAAGATGAAGATGAAGATGAAGATGAAGATGAAGATGAAGATGAAGATGAAGATGAAGATGAAGATGAAGATGAAGATGAAGATGAAGATGAAGATGAAGATGAAGATGAAGATGAAGATGAAGATGAAGATGAAGATGAAGATGAAGATGAAGATGAAGATGAAGATGAATATGAAGATGAAGATGAGGATGAAGATGAAGATGAAGATGAAGATTAATAGAAAGATGAAGATGAAGATGAAAATGAAAATGAAGATGAAGATGAAGATGAAGATGAAGATGAAGATGAAGATGAAGATGAAGATGAAGATGAAGATGAAGATGAAGATGAAGATGAAGATGAAGATGAAGATGAAGATGAAGATGAAGATGAAGATGAAGATGAAGATGAAGATGAAGATGAAGATGAAGATGAAGATGAAGATGAAGATGAAGATGAAGATGAAGATGAAGATAAATGAAGATGAATATGAGGATGAAGATGAAGATGAAGATAAAGATGAAGATGAAGATGAAGATGAAGATGAAAATGAAAATGAAGATGAAGATGAAGATGAAGATGAAGATGAAGATGAAGATGAAGATGAAGATGAAGATGAATATCACGAATTCCACGAAAAAGTCAACCTCATAGGTCAAAAATCAAATTGTAAAGAGAGAAGAGAAACTATATAGAATATATTCTATCGAATTCGGACAACACGTTTTAAGTTGAATTTTTCAAGATAACGGTAGTTTTTCTGTGTTTTCTTTACTTTCGCGTGGTGCATAAGCTGAGCGAAAATTTTGCAGTTTTATTTTGATATTTGCCGTGAGGGCGTGCGCTGTTTATTACAACAATTAAAAAAAAAATATTTGCTTCAAATGTATACAATGTATACAACAATGTAGTTTTTACACACTACGGGGTCGTTCATAAATTACGTTACCAATTTAGAGGGGAGGAGGGGCTTTAAAATGTATTACGATTATTAATGACATGGGGGGTCTCATATATAGCAGAGCGACAAAAAATAAAACAACTCGAAAAAATTGAAATTAATACACCCTATATTTAAAAAAATTTCCATCCTTATATCTGCATTAGACGGTCAAACGTCTAAATTGACGGTTAACTATTGACAAGTATCAATAGGAATTCTCACAAGTGAGTTTTATTTAATTTAACCCTTAAATGCCCAGTGTATCTTTCTGGATACAACCGAGAAAATAAGGTATTTATTTTGAAATATTGCAAAAATTAAAATGCTGGATATGTAGTTTCACTCAGAAAATTTCAAATATAAAACAAAAATTTAATTATTGGCATAACTTTGTTTGTTTGGGAAATATTCACCGTCAAATTAAAAAGTTTTTTCATTTTTACGGAAAGTTCGGTTTTTGACATGAAATACCTTTTAAACTATTAACAATTTTAGAGTATCATTTAACAAACAAATTTAGAGTTATCATAACAAGAATCGTTTTCCACGTTTTTGCCTTGAACTCCTACAACCAAGCTGATTGATGGTATACGTCAGAATGCCCACTGTATCTTTTTGGATACAACCATGTTTTCTTTAAACAATAATTTTTTCCAAAAAAAATAAAAACGGGGTCGTGTTCAGGGGATCATTTAGCAAAACATAATTTAAATGATATCGGTGTTGTTGGGCATTTAAGGGTAAAAATAAATCGGAATATAAATTATTATTCAAATAAATCTATTTTAAGGAATCATATTCACAAAAACACTGAACTTGGTGATGTACGGGAGCAGCCTTTACGGGTACTCTCTCAAAGGCCAGGCGAATTCCTTTGCATAAGAAATGAGAATACACCTGAATAGGTCCACATGCAATCTGTTGAAGAATTTGAAGAGTCCCCAAAGTTTCAGCTCCTTCAATTCCAGTGATTGAGAGCATCGAGTTTTGGATCGAATAGAATAGTTTTTATCGATTAAAATAATTGATTTTCAAATTTTTTTCTTAAATGTATCTAGTCATGACATAAAAGAGATTAAAACAAAGAAAATAAGAAATTTTTAATCCTTTTTTTTGTATTTCAGTTTTTAGTAAATATGGTCGAAGGTAACAGTAATATGAACGTACGGTGTAATTGTGCGTGACGAATGTAACATGTGCGTGACGGTGTTTAAAGTTGAAAAAATTGTCTTATAATTTTTTTTTCTCAAATAACTTAACTACTAATATAATCTAGGATAACCTCTTATTGCTGTAAAAAAATATGAAAATTCTATCTGAAGTCAATTCGCAGAAATTTCAGATAGAAGCTGACATCAAATTTTTAAAGGGAAAATTTTGTAGCACGTGCGTACGCTACATTTTGCTTAATATCACCGAAATTCATAAGTGGATTCATAAAACCTTTGCACATTTTAAAAAGACCGTAAAATTAATTAATAAAAATTGCAAACCAGTTTTCGCAAAAATTTCTTCTTAAGTAAATCAGTTTCAATTATTCGCAAGCTGTAACAGTGCGTGACATGGAATTCATGATATGAAGATGAAGATGAAGATGAAGATAAAGATGAAGATGAAGATGAAGATGAAGATGAAGATGAAGATGAAGATGAAGATGAAGATGAAGATGAAGATGAAGATGAAGATGAAGATGAAGATGAAGATGAAGATGAAGATGAAGATGAAGATGAAGATGAAGTGCTTTTGAATTTAATTCTTCCAACATGTTACGAATTTTAACTTTTCACAGTAGTCTACGTAAATCATTACCCTTCGTAACAATAAAAAACCATATCAACTTACATTTAAAATTCACTGAAACACGGATGCAGTTAGTCTTAGAATTATCACGTGACTTCCTAATTTTAATTTTTTATTTGTCCTCATACTTGTCCTACTCCTTATTCTAATTTTTGAAAATTATTATTTTAATCATTAAGGGTATTCACACCGAGCTCGTTAGTTTGTTAGTTGTTACTTGTTACTTTTTTACATGCATTTTGTTTTTGTAAAAGTATCGAACTATCGAACTACCGAGTACCAAAGTAACAATTTAGCAACACTGATAATTTTTTCATTATTTGGCAAAATACGAGCAGCTTCCATATTTTTAACTCCATGGAATTTTAGCGCCTTAAACAGAATAATCTGAACACAATAATCTTCTTGTTGACTATTATGTCTTTAAATTATGTTTTGAAATTGTTGTACGCTAAAAGAACTTTATTGATCTTACTGTACTAATTCTTAAGTCCAATAAATACAAATCCAAATACAAATACAAATACAAATTAAATTGAAGTTTTTGTATTCTGCATAGCGTTTGCAATCAAATGCTGAATTATTTCAGATTCGGCCCCTGTTTGGCATTTTCCACTTTTTATTTATAAATTTTAAGCAATTGTAATTTATGAAAAGCAAAATCAGGTGTTATTCCACAACAACTACCCGGCTAACGAGATTAAACAAAAGGGTGTGTTCACACTTCACAAAGTGAACGAAGTAACAACTAACCAAATAACAAACTAACGAGTTCAGTGTGAATACCCCTATTGTTAAAATTCTTGTGCGAGTTAGGAAAGAATTAGGAAAAGGAATTGTAATTTTCCAATTCTCAATTCTTGTCCTAATTCTAGTCAAAATAATTATTTTGGTATTTGTAGAAATATTTGCCCAAATTCCTACCTTACCCCTGGTCGTTATCCTTTTCCAAATAATTGTCATTATCTTCTTCTTATTTTTTTTATCCTAGTCGAAATTTGTGTTCTGCTTATTTTCCTTTTATTCATTGTTTTTTTGTTTAACAAAGTTAAAATTTTAATTTTCACTTTCATTCTCATTTCTACTTTTATTTTAATTTTAGTTTTTTTTTTTTAGTTTTAATTTTTGCTTATATTTTTTATGTTTATGTTAGTTCTTATTTTTATTTTTATTTTATTTGTTTATTTTAATGTCTATTTTAGTTTTTATTTTTATAATTAATATTTTAGAGAGTTTATTTTTTTATTTTTAATAACATTTTTATTCTTAATTTATGTCTCTGTTATTCTGTTTATTATTATTTTTAGATTTATTTTTATTATTCTTGTTTTGATTTAATTATTCTTTTTATTTTTAATTTTATTTGTATTTTAATTTTATTCTCTATTTTTATTTTTATTTTTATTTGTTATTTTATTTTTATTTTTTATATATTATTATTTTTATAAAAATATAAAATACATATAGTATAAATATTTTTGTTATTATATCTATTTTAACAATTTTATAATTTTTTTATTTTGTTTGTATTTTAAATTTAATTTTTATTTTTTAGTTATTTGAATGTGTATGTTTATTTTCAGTTTTGTATGAATTGTATTTTAATTTTTGTGATTTTTAATTATTATTTTTTTTTTGTTATAGCAAATATTGTTATTTAGTATTTTGTTTTGTAAAGTTTAAGTTAATATTTTTTTGTTATTTAATTTTTTTTTTAAGAAATTAGAGAACTTCGTTTCTTTTTTTACTGAGATAAATTTTCATAAAGTCTATAGAAAGTGCAAATATATAAAAAGGGATTGTCTGACAAAAGATTTCAGATTTTAGATAATTCTCTCTGGTCTTGCCATATCTCAGAAGCATATTTCAAAAGTGGCCTTTTTAGCGAGTGGTAAAGTGTTATTTTTATTTAAATTTAATTCGATAAAATCATAAAATGCAATGTTTAAATAAACATTACTAATTAACTGATTAACTGATTAACTGTGCATAAGTAAACATAACTTTGACATTTGCAGTTTTTAATGTTCAGTCACGCTATTGTGATCATTTCAGGATAAAAAACCATATCATTGCGACCTTTAAATTGTTTTTTTTACTTAACATGAAATAAAAAAGGAGTATTTTTTACCACTGTCAACAACAACAACAACAACAACAACAACAACAACAACGACAACAACAACAGCAACAACGAAAATCGGTACAAAACTGACAACATCAATTAAATAAACAGAGTTTTTGGCCCCAAAACACAACAACATTTAGAATACATCGAGTTGTCTATTTAATAAATTAAACGCACGTTTTGTTAATTACACGTGGTTTTTTTTAAGTAAGTTAAAAAATTATTTGAATTCATTTCATTGAATGAAAAACACAAAAATTCAAAATATAATATATAGTTTATTTAAAAATGTGTGTATTTTGAGTGCGTACTTATTATATGCATTTAAAATATCACACAAGGATATACAATTCCATGTGTTTTTGTGGTTAGATGCTCAAACAACCAATCCTTTGAATCAGTTTTAATAAATTAAACATAATTGAATTGTATAAAAAAAATCAGGTTTTGGTGAAATGAATTTTTTTATTTAATAATTCTTTTTCTGTTGTCTACTTTTTGTTGTTTTTGTCTTGTTTTTTTTTTTTTTTTGTTTGTGTTTTTAATTTATGTAGTTGATAACATTCGTTGTTTTGAGCAATTACATTTGAATTTGGTTGTTTTGTGTGTTTTATTAATGTTTTCCATACTATGAAAGTTCTTTAATTATGTTTACACAGTTTAAATTAATACTATTGTTGAATGAAATTAGACTAGTCGATTTCACTAGTCGACCCGGCTGCGCACAGATTAGAAAAAAATTAACTACAAGTTCACTTTTTTAGTAACTTTTTACATTTCGTTATTATTTTTAGTTTAAATATAAAGAAAAATATTCCATTTCCGAACGAAAAGTAAAACATGTTATCTTTAATTGCGTAATTCTTAAAATTTTTCACGTGTACAGTGGTATATATCGACACACATTTTGTGAGGATGACAGTCGTAGGACTCGTAGGATGAAAATCCTACATTAATTAAATAATTTTAAATTCACGCAAAACAATAGAAACATTAAGTTTTGCAGCATAAACAATGTAAACGTCAAAATTTACATAAACATGCAAGCAAACGATAACCAAGCACTATAATTTCACTCGGTTATCAACACTGGATCGTGGTGAATTCATTAAAAGCTTTAAAGTCGGCGCTAATCTTTAATCGACTTCAGAGCTTCTTTGTTCATAAAGCAATTAATATATTGATGCTAATAAAACAAAATAGAAAAAATGAAAATGATAAGATTTCCAATATTATAATACATATAAATAACTTTTAAAATTTGAGCAAGAAATTAATGGGAAAATTTATTTAAAATTATTTGTTACTTTGTAGTGATTTTGAAATCGGTTTTTTTTTTGTTAAAAAGTTTTTATTTCTTCCTTTTTAGAGAATATGAAAAATTTTATGTAATAGTATTCTTGAGGAAAATTCCAAACATGAAACTGTTCTTAAAAAATTTGTTTTAATTATTCCTGAAAGTTTGTTGGGTATTTTCCATTTCTGTCTCTTTACAATTTTTATTAAAGTGCCACGCCCTTTATCTAATCCCGCCCACTTTATTTACCGTACTTTGTAATGATTCTACCTAGCCCTGTGCCAAATTTCAGTTCCCAAGTATCAATATTAACCGATATGTAGTACTTTCCTTAAAGAGCCACACCCTATGTATAATCCCGGCCCCTTTTGTAATGATTCTACCTATCCACCTACCTGCATACCAAATATTAGTACCCTAGTGTCAATCTTATTCGATTTATAGTGTGTTTCTAATATTGCCACACCCCTTTGTATAATAACGCCCACTTTATTGACCGTAGTTTGTAATAATTCTGTCTACTCCAGTATTTAACCGATTTCTTTTACTTTAAATTTCAGTACCCTAGTGTCAATATTAACTGAAATACAGTGTTTTTCTAATGTGGGGTTACACGCCACTTTGACGAATATCGCCCACTTTTTTAAAAAAGGACCATCGCGTTCATGATATGTATCTGTTGACAAAAAATTATGGAAATCGGGCTAGTTCTGTAGGAGTTATCGATGTACATACATTTTTAAAAAAAAAAAAATCGGACAAACCACTTGAGGACCTCCTCCTTTTTGAAGTCGGTTAAAAAAAAAAAAGCTGAAGAAATGCATTGAAATTGTTAAGAGTTCGAGTCTGACGAGTTCGAGACGATTAAAAAGCAGTCGCCGCACAGTGGGTTCAGAGACCCCAAAAATGGAGATCAATTCACAGGAGCTACGTATCGAGACAAAAAGACGTATCACTAAGGGGGTTTTTGGGGTCGCTAATTACGAATCTGAAGTCAAAATTTTCAAATTCAAAATGGCGGCTTCAAAATGGCGTCCATGAGCAGGCTATCTTCTAAACTAAAGGGCTTAGGAACTTCAAATTTAGTATACAGGGGTTTTTGGGGTCGCTGATTACGAATCTGAAGTCAAAATTTTCAAATTCAAAATGGCGGCTTCAAAATGGCGTCCATGAGCAGGCTATTTTCTAAACTAAAGGGCTTAGGAACTTCAAATTTAGTATACAGGGGTTTTTGGGGTCGCTGATTACGAATCTTAAGTCAAAATTTTCAAATTCAAAATGGCGGCTTCAAAATGGCGTCCATGAGCAGGCTATCTTCTAAACTAAAGGGCTTAGGAACTTCAAATTTAGTATACAGGGGTTTTTGGGGTCGCTGATTACGAATCTGAAGTCAAAATTTATTTTACCTAAAAAAAAATCAAAGACATTAAATGAAAAATTAACAAGAATTTTATTTTTTTTTTATAATCAAAAATTCACAAAGTTTTATAATAAGAAGCCTCATCCTCATCATAACTTGAATCGCTATCATCGTAATAGTAAACATCTTCATCGTGTTCTACAATATCATTCTCGGTATGATCAACACCTTGATTATATATTTTCGTTTGCAAAGATGGCTGTATTAACAATTCTGTTCCTAATTTTGGTAAACATTCTAATTTTCGTTTAGGTAACGGCCTCATACTGGAAATTAGAGGATCTGAAGTTATAAGAAACCTATGTAAGATGTCTTCAATCGTATTTTCTCTGCTGCATTTTCGAGCAAAATTCTCTCTAAAATTTTTGAAGTCTTTGTTGCGAGCCTCTTGCGCTTCCTCAGATAGATTTCCGATCGGTAATAAAGCATGCGCTATAATTTCTGGTCCATGAATAAAACACTTATGTAAAGTTGGAGACATGTTATACCAAGGATATTTTGCAACGAAATACCTTGCAGTGTCGTGACAAAAATCCCTAAACTTCTTCACATGGACTTCATGGCCACAAGAAATAACTATTAGAATTATATGCATCTTTTTTATCAAATCTACATCAATCCTTGTTATTTCGGCTGAAATCTCAGCATTCTTAAAAAAACGTCTGGCAGTGTTACCATCATTTGAATTTTCAAATCCCGGTTTAGGCTGATCAACAATTAAACCAGTTTTTTCTTTAAATTCTTTTTGTATACGTATTTTATTGTCAGCAACAATTTTTTTATCATTTTCGCCTCTAGCTTGCCATTTTTGTAATGGAAGTTTGTACGATAGGTGAAGCAGGCATTCAAAGAACCTTATCCAGCCATGTAATATGGATAAGCCAAATTGGAAGTTTTCAGTTCTCACTTCCTTTTCAATAATTATATTGACTAAATTGAACTCTGAACTTTTGGCCCCACATAAATAGCAACTTTGTGTAGACCATGTTTCGGTTAAAGCGTTACAAACTTTACCATCGATCATAACTAACATTAATATATGTTTAACACTCAAATATATATCACCGAATATTGCTTCAGAATTGGTTAAATTATTTATTTCTTCTTGTACTCTTTCTTTTTCTTGTTTTGAAATACTTGCAGATTCTTTTACAAATTCAATTTTTAAAGGCCTGCAGAACACATCATTGGTTTTTTTCTGCACAGATAACTATCGATGAAAGTTCACAAAAATGTCAACAAGTTTTACAATCTTGGAATAACTCTGATAGGGCGGATTCGGACCCTCTTCATAAAACTCCCTGAACCATGGGTTATTTCATGAACTTTTTTATGATAATCTTTAAAAAATTAAAAGTTATTTATATTTTATATAGCTCTTTACTCTTTGCTCATTTTGCTCTCTTAGCTCTTTTATATTTTAATTAAAAGTTTTTCATTATAAAGCCGAACAAAATATTAAAAAAAAAATATAAGCTTCAAGGATAACTAGCATATAAAATAATTTCAAATATAAAGGCAACAAAGCACTAGCAAACAAATGTAATAGAACTTCTAGTTGAACTTGGGCGAGGATTTTGCCAAATTATTTTATCGAGACAAGTTAATCGAAGCGGCACAATTGAAGTTATAAAAACTGCGGAGTCACTCGACCCTAATCCATGAAAAGCCTGCTTGGATGAGCTATGACCGGAGCTTCCATCAAATCCCCACTTAGTATACAAACACAAATTAGACAATTGGTTTTTCGCCAAAGACTCAATCACGCATTTCTGAACTGAGATAAGACGTTCCACTGTGTGATTAAGAAGACCTTGCAAACTTATTTGTGCGGAAGTTTCACTTATTTTAATATGCTCACGATTGGGATAACATTCTTTCTTGGCTAATTGAACGACAGTATATGAAGGAAACTTATCTGGATCTGCATGTCTTACAACATTATACTGATGTCGTGTTAGGTTGCCCTCTACCAATACAGAAAGTGCTTTTTCTGAGATCATTTGCTTTTGTTTTCCCGATTCCTTAAAACAATTTCTGTATTTAACTGCTCTTGATGGTGTTGATGTTGTTACTTCGTGAACCAATTTCGAGGCCTCAATTTGGCCTGATGCTCGCAAACTCATTTGAGTGGCATGAGCTAAAAGCGGCAGAGGTGTTTTATCCCTTAACTCCTTACATTTCTTGGTTTTTGTTCGCTCACTACTATCCTCAAAAGCTATTTCTTTTCTTCCTTTTCTTTTTTGTGGTGAGGAATGGAAAGAAATTGAAGAATCCAACCAATTTGAATTAAGTTGCAAAAAACGTTCTTCTTTTCTGCCACATTTTGTCCAACGATTTTTGAAAAAAGAAATGAAACTATCCAAATTTCTTTCCAAATCAACCATATTTATATCCGAACAGCTAATACGTTTTTTGATCTCGTTTTTTAAAAATATAAATTTATCATTAAATTGAATGCAGCCAGAATTTTGCATAATATTATAGAGGCTTCGACGAGTCATAAATACCGTATTAGAGCTAGTTCCTAAAAATTTTAGATTTTTAAAACTGGTGGAATGTGTTCTTAGCTACTAAAAATTATTTTATTTTTAATAAAATTTTATTTGATTAAAATAATTAGATCGAATCACAATTTAATTATGAAATGTTTTTATAATTTTAACTTGATATTACACAAATAATTATTTAAATAATAAAAAAAAAATTAAAAAAAAAAATAAAATAATTTTAATCATAAATAAATAATTATTTGTATTTCATTATTAAACAAAATTAGTAAAACACCAAAAAACACAAAATAACTTTTTTAATCCGAATAACTATTTGCCTCATTTCATCACTATATTAATAAGTTAAATGACACTTCACAAACAATAACAATCACAAAAACATTTACAATAACAAAAATAATAAAAAAAAAACACGAATGTAAAACGAAAACAGAAAGAAGAAATACCACAATCGTTGTTATTGTACAAAATAAGACGTCCGCAACCTCACTTTGTTTACAAAAATCAAAATTCTGCCTAACGCGCAAATATGCGCACGATTAAACTTATATTTTTAGAAAGTACACATTCTAAATAATACGAAGAAAAAAAAATTCATAATAGAACAATTCGGAAACAACTATATGTCCATCTAAACATCAAAAATATGGACTTTTTAGGCATTTTTTCAATTCATCACAAAAAATATTTTTACACAACTTCACATCACTTTTTATATTTCATTGCATAGAGCAATACCTGAAGTTGAAGGTTCCATTATGAAACTTTTGATAATATTGAGAAAAAAAATAAGAAATTCTTTGAAAATACCAAAAAAATGTTTTTTTGCTCTTCGCGCCGAAATTAAAAAAATTTGCAGTTAACTGTCAGTAAACCAATCAACCAAATGAAAAAAAATTACAGCTAGTGACGTAGAATTTTATGCACTTTCATTAGATACCGAATACTATTTAGAAAGCTTAAAAAAAAATTTTGAATTAATACCGAGAAAAGTGATGTTTCAACCCTCTGTGCGCCGTAAGCTCTGAGCTACAGAACCCATTTAAATATGTCATCAAAATAGGAATAAATCAAGCAAACTCCTTTTACATTTTATTTTTCACCTACTGTGGTGAATTCTTGAAAATTTGAATTTATTTCATAAAAAAAACAAAAAATTCGTTTAAATTTTCAAGGCTCGAACTCACTACATAGCTTTTATAAAGCGATCGCTTTACGCTCTCAGCTACAGAAGTCACACAAAAATATTTTCTAAATGAGGTAATAAATTCATTTCAGTTATAAATTTTTGAAATTTGAAATTTAAAAATGTCAGTGAGCTTTTCAGTTTTTTTCTTTGATTTTTGATATCTATGAATGTACATATGTTTCAAATAATTTTAAAAATAAAATAAATAACTGGCCATTTCAGCCCTTGAAAGGACCTTGACCTAGCTTCTTATGATCAATTGTGTTGTGCGTGTTATTAAGTTTGTACACAATTGACCGAGAACCGGACCTACATGTTTAACGCCGACTCCGAACGCCGATGAACGGAATGTTCTCGTTCTCAAGAAGCTTTACATGGCATTTTAATTACTCTCTGAGGTTTGCCATTGTCTGCAGAGAGGTGGCGGCCGTACAGAAAAATTATTTTTAATTCAAATAATTTTCTGTCGCTGCTGAGGTTCGAACCTGGGTCTCCAAAGTTCGTTGACATAGCGGCCACGCTCTTTAACCAACTACGCCACGGATGCCACAAATAATATTATTATATATTATATAAAATCAAATAATTTTAGCCAAACAAATAAACGTATAGACAAGAAAATAAGTTTATATTGTGTTGTCATCCAGTTCTGAGCTACATTTTAAGTTTCACTTAACACTTTAATGGACACATGGTTTTTCAAAAATGGTCGTATAATGTCACTTATGATATTTTTAGTTTAAAACTAGATTTTTAAATTTCGATTTTAGTTTTCTAATTATAGATTATTGAATGTTCAGATTTAGCTTAAAACAAAAAAATTATAATAAGTCGGCATACACCTACGTGCCCAATTTGGGGTCATTTTGTTTTGTTATAGGAACACGTCGGATATACTCGACTGTCAGATATAAGTGACGTGTTCCATTTCATGCAATTATACCATGATTATGCCATGGGACACGTCAACATTATCCGGCAAATGCAAACATATTTTTTCATGAAATAAGTACCTATATACGCTAAAATACAACCAGAAATATGAGAGAAGATTAATTTTCATAGTTTAAATGTTTATTTATTTATTTCAAGATTTGAACATAGTTCGATTTCACAGAAGGTTCATTGATATTTGTGTATAGAAAATAAATGTTTATAAAATAAGTACCTTGTATATAAAAATACATAATAGTAGAAAGAATAAATTTAAAAAATATTTAATTTTTGTTGTTGGTGCCAACCGATAAAACATTTTTCAATACATAGTCCAGGTTTATCTTTACATCCAGCACACCAAACACTGGTTTTCTTACGAACGCCATTCTTGGTTTATTGACGAGACCGAATAAAGTGTTTTTTTGTACCCTTGCGTGGTGCGTTCTACAAAAAGTGCTCAATTTTTTATTGGATCTCGTGATTTACGTTTGCGACGAGGTTTATCTGATTGAAATACAGATTCCGGTATATCTATCATTACATGTATCAATTCTTCTCGAAAGGTCACAAATGACATTTCCGATTTTGCGGGAAATCTTATTTTTTATAGAATGTATGAGATGTAAACTGCCAAATCTAGCATGTGGAAGATTATCTTTTTATACCACCGAATCGTCTTACGAGGACTTGAATAATTCGAAGTCATTTGATCTGTGCGATCCACGACACCCATAAATTTATTATATAAAAATTTCAAGTGGTTTTAACATTTCTACACCAAATCGATTCTTTTGTGAAACCATTTGTGGTTGGAACCCAGTGGTAATGCATAGGACAGCTCTTCTGTCGGGCCATTTTGATACGTACACCTTTTCTTGTCTTCTCCACATATGCTCGCCTATGTTTATTTTCTTTTTTGCGCTTCAATTGGATTGCCTTTCCGGTGTCTTCATAGCGTTCCTGTAGTAAGAGTTTTGAGCAACAATAAATTATTAGACAAATTAATGTTATCATCATTATATAAATAGGCGTAGGCAAAACAGTTAAGAACCATTTTCTCCAGTGTTTCTCAACCGATTTTTATAATTTTTTTTTTTAAATTAATCAGAGTAAAGAGAAGGAGTGCACCGAATATTTTTTGAAGAAATTCACCTGTTTTGAACAGATAAAATAATTTAGGATATTTTTCACGCATTGTGAATTCATAAGCAAGAAGAATATCCGCACAAAAAGAAAAAGAAAATCGTTAGGCATTTTTTCGTTAGGTTTCGTTCGTTTTTTACACTGCGTTATGAGTTCTCTACGCTCATGAACCAACAAGAGCAAGCAATCAGCAGTGCGAGAAAAAAGTATATTTGTCGTGCTACGTCATTGTGACGTCCGTGGCGTAGTTGGTTAAAGTGCGTGGCCGCTATGTTAAGGAACCTGGAGACCCGGGTTCGAATCTCAGCAGCGACAGAAAATTATTTGAATTAAAAATGATTTTTCTGTACGGCCGCCACCTCTCTGCAGACAATGGCAAACCTCAGAGAGTAATCAAAATGCCATGTAAAGCTTCTTGAGAATAACAACATTCCGTTCATCGCCGTTCGGAGTCGGCGTTAAGCCTGTAGGTCCATTTCTCGGTCAATTGTGTACAAACTTAATAACACGCACAACACAATTGATCATAAGAAGCTAGGTCAAAGTCTTTTCAAGGGCTGAAATGGCCAGTTATTTATTTTTTTTTTTGTACGTCATCGGACACAAAAAAAGCTGTATTGCATACGTTTTCATGCAAAACATGTGAAAACTTAGATAAAAGTGGAAAATTATAAAATTAACAAGTTTAATTCGCGAAAAAGTGTTTGAATACTTTGTCTGCTTATATTTTCATGCAGTAACAAAATTTAAAGTAATTTTTTTTTTGCTGTTGGAATTATTGCACGTCGCTACAGCACACTTCATTTTTATAAAAAACACAAGAAATTACTGAATTATAAACACTAATAATTCTTTAAAACTTCAAGAAATAATTTTTCACATCCAATCGCTACACGTAAAGAAAAGAATTTGTGACCGATGACGTCAGACCTATCAGCTTTGTCTTGTTTACAATATGGCGGCTCCTTTGTTTGCATGATCTTTATTTCTTGGTTCATGGATATGGCGCCAAAAATGTACTCTTTCTATTTCTAATTTGGAGCTCACATTGAGCTCTCTCGATTATTTAACGGTTCGTTGTGATATTTTCCATACCAATAAATAAGTACATCGATAACCAAGATTATCGAGTCACTATCAATGACAAATTGTAGTTCAGACCGAAATTTATTCCAAACAACATTTTTTAACAAAAAAGCCACAAGCAAAGACAAATTGTAGTCCAGACCGAAAATTTTTCCAGACAACATTTTTTGACAAAAAAGTAAGTTGTTTGTTCATTTATTTGTTTCAATGATACATTGCTTGAAATAATTATACTTTAGAGCCCAAGCCCACTTTTTTTTTTTCTTATTTTTATTATATGTGTATGGGCCTCCTAAACCTAGTGGTGCAGTAAAATGTTGTCGGTCTCGAATAGTTTAGGAGATAAAAATCGGGAAAGTTTCAAAATAAAGTGCAAATCCTAAGCCTAATGGTGCAATAAAATTTTGTCGATCTCGAATGGTTTAAGAGAAAAAAATTGCAAGAGATATCACGCACTTAGATATTTGTACTGAATTTTGAAATTTTCCCGATTTTTATCTCCGAAACCATTCGAGACCGACAAAACTTTATTGCACCATTAGGCTTAGGAGGACCATATACTGGCGCAAAAGTAATCCTCCTATCAGAAAATGCTATAAATTTTGCGATTGGCCCCTAATGTCAGTTCTGTTTTGACATTTGTGTAGTAAACACATGCGAAATACACGTTAATAACCAATGTTACGCTACACTGCTCCAGAACGCGGAATTAATCACCACCAAGAGGAAGATGATTTTTCATCAAAAATAATCATGAGTGATGAGGCCCATTTCCATCTTAGCGGGTACGTAAATAAGCAAAATTTACGCTTCTGGGGCACTGAAAATCCGCGTGTAATCCACGAAGAGCCATTACACCCGCTCAAAGTCACTGTATGGTGTGCTGTTTTCGCTGGAGGAGTCATCGGACCTTTTTTCTTCGAAGACAACGGTTACTGTGAATGGTGAACGCTACAGAGCAATGATCAACGAGTTCTTTTTGCCGCAACTTGATGAATTGGGATCGGAAAACATGTGGTTCCAAGAGGACGGTACAACGGCACACACTGCACGTGCCACAACCGATATGCTGAAGGATGCATTTCCCGGGCGCCTAATCTCCCGATTTGGCGATTTGCACTGGCCAGCAAGATCGCCTGATTTGACCGCTCCAGACTTCTTTTTGTGGGGCTTTTTGAATTCGCGGGTTTATGTCAACAAGCCTCAGACTCTTGCAGATCTTAAAGACAATACCCGTCAAGAATGTGAGGATCTATCGCCGGAAGTTTTGTCCGAAGTGATGGAAAATGCCATAAAAAGGGCTCAAATGACAATCAACTGTGGCGGCGGCCATTTACATGACATCATATTCTCGACTTGATGTAAAAAAATTAAAAGACCAAATAAAAATGATCTACAAGAAGTATCAAAGTTTTTCATTTTTTTTTTAAATTACAGCCAAAAAACATCGGAAGGTTATTTTTGCGCCACCTTGTACATATAAAAAGAATAAGAAAAATGACTTTACTTTGTGATATCATAAACACGTTGAAGATCACACAAAAATAAGAAAAAGAAAAAAACTTTTGGTATTTTTACTTTCGCACATGAGCAAAGACGGAGCAAATCCCAAGTTTTAGTAAAAATACATTTTTTTTTGACATGGATTTTGTATCAAATGAACAGGGAAAGGTTGAATTTCGACCACTGGCGAACTCTAGTTATAATAATTGTTCAAAAATAGGCGATGACCCTTTCCAAAGTATGGAACAACAAGATGATTAACGATTGACTCAATTTTTGAACTTTTTTCTGGATCGGCTTGTTTACCTTAATACATTTCAACATTTAAAACGTAGCTAGACGAGTCGCATAGTTCAAAGAACTTTATTCAAAATCACGCCCTTTTCAATTTTATTTACTGACGGAAAGGAAGCCTGCCTTTATGGAGTAACAATGATTCATCTACCACAATTTCCTCAGAGGGATTGAAAGCAGCTTGAAAGCTCTGATTTTTCAATTTAACATTTTTGCTATGTGAGAGTCATCTCGCATATGTTTAGCAGTAAGACATCTCAAGATTTGTTCAAATCTTCTATCTGCCATTGCCGCAGAGAATACCGGGTGATAGTATAGAGTTGATTTCGAAAATAACATACGCATCTGTGCAACTTTAATTTGCCCTTGAAGTAAACACAATCCGAAAAATTTTAAATTTCATGACGATCAACGGCTGGAAATTTCATCAACCGTTTGAATTTGCTGCCACTTTGCTGGTTGCACAAATAAATTCCGTATTCATTAGTACGATCAATAAGTACTTCCATGATGGTGTCATTGAAGATTTTATTTAACACATCAATCGAAGGCGCTGTATCACTTATTTCGATTTTAATACTAGACGAAGTGGAACCAAAACTAAAATTTGGTATATCGATAACAGTTTCATGCCAATCATTGTCAAAAATATCGGATGTGACCTCTTCAGTTTCTTCCATTGCACTTTCCTCATTCTCTTCTTCTTCGCTGGCACTGGAAACACTTTCATTATAACTATTAAACTGTCTTCACCTGATGTTAAATTTTCGGCGATGTAATCCGTGTCACCATCATCCTCAGTTTCATACGAATCCTCTTCTGAGGAATTGTCGTTATCGCATTCTTTAAACAATTTTCTTAAGTGTTGTTGTTGTTTTTCGTAATCCATTTCTATAAAATAATTAATTTTAGAGTCTAAATGTAACTTGGAACAAAATATAAAAAGTTACGCTTACCAAAAATATTTTGTCCTCACGCAACGACACTTTTTTTGTAACTGAACATGTTAATTTGTCGAGTATATCCGACGTGCTGTACATTAACCACTCGCGCAAATTTATGCTATCGCTTAGCAAAAGTATAAAAACAAAACTTAAATTTCGGCTCTAACTGTAATCCTATTGCTTCTATCGGAGCACAAAAGATGTGTAAACAAATTAAACCAATAACATCACATTTGCTCATAGTCGTCATGTTTAAACACGAACTTTTTTGTATGACGGCATATGCCGAAGTGTCAAAATTTGAAGCCATAAAAATTGTCCATTAAAGGGTTAAAACAAAACTCTAGCTCATCGGGAAGTTGGTTAAAAATGGATTTCAAGATTTGTACGGGACAGAGAAATTAATGAAGCCAATAAAAACGTTTTAAAAAGTTACGGTCAAACTTATCTTTTATCATTATTAATATGTTTACTTTCAACCCTATGAGTGCTTTGTACATTACACAATATTTTGCCCATGTGTTCTCGTCCTTAAATGGTATATTATAATATTTTAAAACCAGGGTCTGTGATGCATGGATTATCAATAGTTTTAACTCGCTGAGTTTGAATTTTGCTGAGTTTGCTTGATCAATTAACTGTGACCGTGACAATTTTTGAAGCTGTATTTATAAGTCTTATAGTTTCTTATTAATTTGGACCTTCACTTACTCTTTTACTTATTGAATACTTCGACGCACCTTTATGCAAAACTAATTTTGTAGAGCGGACACAAAACAATACATCCAAGCCAAATTGATAAAATTAATTGATTTATATTGATTTCCACTGACACACTATGTGCACTTGGTTGTTGTCGATATAATAATTACATAGTTAACTTTAATTAAATTTTGAATAGCGGTTTTGAATTCGGTTTTGAACAATAACCGAAGATAAGACAAGCAACCACAAATAAAACCAAACAAATTGATGAATTATGTGATAGGAAATAATCTGAAGCCAACATTTTGGCAAAGGGCACATTTGAAAAATTTAAATTAAGTGTGTGGGTGTGTTTTCTGGCTTTATCGTTACAATTTTTTTAGTTGTTTGAATAAATAAAACAAATACAAGTTGGAGCAAAAACAAAGCAGACCTTACAAGAAGAAATGGATACTTTCCCAGGACAGTTGCAAATTTGGTTGCAAAGGTACAGACTTCTTTTGTTAATCGAGACAAAGTATATAATTAATAATTGCTCAGGTTAAAGATATTTATATTTAATAAGAACTGGAAATTTAGGCCAGCAAAAGTGATATTTATATTGTTTTAGATATTTACTGTCACACTTAAGACTAGTTGCTGTTGTAATATTTTAGCAAAGTGCAAACGTTGAACACTTAGACATGCTTTTCTGCATTTACTAAACTTTGCATATATATTCCTAACTAATGTCTGCAGGACAAAAAAAAAATTAAATAAACACACACTTTACTGCATCCTGCAAACGTAGCAAAATAATAAATTTAATAATAGAATGTTTTAAAAAAAACTTTCCTACGCATGTTGCAAGAAGTGCACAAGAAAAATGGCCTGGAAATGTAGCACATTAAAATACAAGCAAAAAACAGAAAAAAACTGTTAAGAATTAGTGTGTCGCCAAGAACCGTAAAACTTAACCCGTTCGGCCAACAGGCAAAAAGAGGCATAAATCAAGCAACTAGAAGGAACAATTATTTTATTTCAATTATTTTATTTGAACATTTGAACGCCATTTTTATTGTCACTTTACTTTTTACGCCATTCATTTACTGCATGGTGTGCTTTATTTATTGTTGTTGTTGTTATTGTTGTGGAATTTTTAAATGTTGAGTGCAGACCAAATAAAGTTCCTTTGTTGTTTTAACTTAACAAACACAAACATGTAAATCCGCAAATGAACGCACGCACAAACACATAAAAATGACAAACACACACACATCCTTAGTTCAATATAAAAAACTCATACATACTTATACATATTTATGTGAAGCAGTGTTGCACAAACACACATTTGAAAAAATGCCCAACACAAAAAAGAATTGCATAACAAAGTGTTACTGTCTTTGCTGTTGTTATTGTTGTTGTTGTAATTGCTGTTGTTGTCGCATAACAAAGTGTTACTGTCTTTGCTGTTGTTATTGTTGTTGTTGTAATTGCTGTTGTTGTCGTTGTTGTTGTTGTTGTTGTTGTTGTTGTTGTTGTTGTTGCTACAAAGTGTTTGTACTTTGATAAATGCAGCAAATTAACGAAATAGCGTCTATTGGCGCCAAAAAGTCCAAAAACTATTGCGTCCAAGCTACGTACCAGCCCGAATTGGCTCTGCCTCTGGCACTGGTGCTATAGATCCTTTTTTTGTCTATGTGTATTTATGTGTGTGTGTGTGTGTGTGAGTACCGTGGAGAGACGTTTGGCCAGCGTTATTCAAAATTCTTGTCGCCATTCCAAATTAGTCGCAAATTGTTTAAACGCTCTCTTGTCGTCGCTGACGCCGTCATCATTTTAAGTTAATTGCAAAATGGTCAGTCGACAGCATAAAAATCTCGCGCTGTATGTTTCAGCTGGGAAAAGAAAAAACAAATATAAAAATAGTTTTAATTTAATTGAATTAAATAAATGTGGTAGATATAAATATTGAAAAAAAAACCAACCCACTATTGTCCGTCCATCGATATACATATAATTTATTACAATGTCATGTAAATTTTCAATCAACATTTTATTACAATAAATTAATAAAATATGAAAATTATTCCATAACGACTTTTTAAATAATGATATCAATAAATATTGACACGAAATATTAAAAAAAGAAATAATATATCATTAACATTTTAAACATACAAACGCAGTGACTCTTTGATATCCAAATCCTTTGCTAATGACTTCTCTGATCATTATTCTGCTTATTCCAAAATAATTCTTGTTATTACTTTCGATACTTATCACACTTAAAACATCTAATTAATGGGTCATCCGCCATACAGTCCCGATCTCCATCCAATGGTTTCTTTTTGTTCCCGCACATCAAGGACAAACTGCGTGGGCTGGGAGAAATATTATGAGAAATGGTTTGAACACTTGTAAAAATGTTTTAATCATAAAGGACCCACTGAACCATATGCGAAGGTTTTGCGTAAGGTGAGAGTTTTGCGAACGTTTCTGGTTAGAATTTTTTAGTTTTTTTTTAGTTATTTTAGAATTTGGGTAGTTTTTGGTTTTTTATTTTGTTGCTTTTTATTCGTGAAAACTTTTCCCCATAAATAAAAACAGTACTTCTTTTGCGAAATTCATAAGAAAACTTATTTTGAGTCTAAAAATAATAATTTTTTTATCATTTTAGTAGGTAAAAATTCCTCGTAAATGAACCATTTTCGTTCATAAATGAGTTCAGAAATGTATAATTAATGTTTCTTTTTGGAATTCTCAAATGAGTCAATAATTTATTTATTATATCAGTATAAGCAATTTTTCATATACAAAATATTTTTTGTTCATTTTATCGATATGTAATAATAAATATATGCAACAGTAAAATGTATACTTAAAAAGAATCATTTTTTAACTCATTTTTGAACAAAAAATGTTACTTTTCGAAAGGCAATTCAGTCCGGCAATTGATACAAAAAGGTTCATTTCCGAAGAAAAAAAGGTTCGTTTCTAAGAGGAATTTTCGTCCGGCGATTGATTCAAAATGGGTTCATTTCCGTGTGCTGAAAAATAACTTTTCTATTGTTCTTTTTTTAACTCATTTCCGAACAAAATAAGGTTAATTTTTGAGAGGCATTTTAGTCCGACAAATGATACAAAAAAGGTTCATTTATGAGTGCAGAAATTGAACGTTTCTACCCGAAAACGTTAATAAAACAACTCGAAAATGCTAGTTTTGGTTCACTGGGGAGAATCTTTGATAGTTTTATTATTAGATAAAAAAATCTACCCAGCAGGTAACACAGCGCTCCATGAGCGCAACTGAAGTGCTACAAAAAAACAGTTGAGCGCTCCATTCTCCTTGCGTATAGCACATTTTTTAACATGCGCTCGGCTCTTGCTATCAGAGATAACAAGATAGGAAACTTCGATTCTATTGTCAATTTGGTTGATTTTGCGCCAAAATGGTGCTTGCTCTTCTCATTTTTTATGTACTCACGTATTATGTATATGAGTTCACCTCAAGATTGTCAACTGTTGTTGTATCGACTAACAGCTGCTTTAAGTTAGCAACAATATTGTTTTATTTTCGAAGCTTCAATAAATAGGCATTGGATATGGACGTAGAATGAATATAAAAGAGACGAAAACTTAATTTATGCATGCAAAATCTCTCAACTGATAACATATTATCTTAATATTGCCAATGAAAATGCCTTAAAAATTAAAAAAGCAACTCTGATCCTTATACCGTACACGAACCTTCAATGCATGTTGAGTTTCTTCATGGATTATACAACAACCAGCGTAAATTTGAACCAGCAGCTGACTTTATTTACTTAAGGCGCTACCCAAACTTGCAGTGCAAAAAATAGGATTTTTTATGAAAACGAAAACTACTAAAATTTTTTAAACGGTCATTATATCATCTTAAAATACATAAATTGCGCACTTTCAGTTATATTTTTTATTGAAAAATATTGTATGGTCTTGTAACAAATGACTTTAAAAAAATGTGTTCTTATTTTTGCGTTTTGCGGTGACGAACATTCTGGTGAACTGGATCACCTGAAAGAGAAATAGGCTAATAGATTCGTGAAATGACAACATAAACTAGTGTCTGATCGATTCATTTAAAAAGTATGCAAAGTATAGTTAATGGTTAAATTTTCACTAAAAATACTGTTGTTTTTTTACTATAAAAGGACCATTTTTTATCGAATGAGTCTGCAAAATTTTAAAAAGATAGGTTTAGAATTTTCGATTAATTTTTGTCACCTATTAAAAAATGCCATTTCGAGAAATTGCATTTTTAGTTCCAACTTCAGTTTACACGAAGGAAACAATTTTTTTAACATACATGAAACCATCTATTCAGGACCCATATGGTAGCTCTTCCATCGACGATGATTCTTATAAATTCCATGTTGATTTTCATTTTTCTCTCATTGCGCACCTCTCTGTTACTGCAATCGAGTTGTCGAACCTTCGAGCTAAGCTGACAAATTTTAACAATAAGAGGCGTCGAAAATTCATTTCTGAAAGTTCCAAACATTATATGAATGCCAGCAATACGAGGTATACGACCTTTTTCGGAGACGTATAACTTCGCAGGTAGTTATACTTAAAAAATATGCAAGAACAAAAAAAATCGATGAAGATCAGAGTTACAAGTGTGAGTTACCCCTTAATTTGTTTATGTTTAGACCGTGGTAAGTTTGTCAAAACTCAGTGAAATTTTACACAGTAGTGAGAACCCAAACCAGCTGAATAACTCAAACTAGCACCTAAACTGGGTGAGTTTGTCAACAAAACGTACGAACACAACTATAATATTGTGTTTGTATTGACTTAAATTTGACATAAACCATGCATAGTGCTATCCCTTTCACATCGAAGTTTCCCATCTTGTTATCTCTGCTTGCAAATATGAAATCGTAGCGAGATGCAAGCACTTCGTTCCACTCAAGGTATATTCAACAAGATGATGTTAGTTGTTGAAATTCTCTTGTGGTGGGTACAGCACCTGTCAAAATCGGCTGTTTTCGAATAAAAGCACAGTTTTCTATTCGCTGGTTTTTTTTTTTTTATATTCTTCTTGTGTTTGACAGCTGCTGTACCGCCACAAGAGATTTTCAACAACTAACGTCACCTTGTTGAATATACCTTAAGTGAAACGAAGTGGATTGTTGATGTTGATGTTGATGGTGATGTTGATGTTGATGTTTATGTTGATGTTGATGTTGATGTTCATGTTGATGTTGATGTTGATGTTGATGTTGATGTTGATGTTGATGTTGATGTTGATGTTGATGTTGATGTTGATGTTGATGTTGATGATGATGTTGATGTTGATGTTGATGTTGATGTTGATGTTGATGTTGATGATGATGTTGATGTTGATGTTGATGTTGATGTTGATGTTGATGTTGATGTTGATGTTGATGTTGATGTTGATGTTGATGTTGATGTTGATGTAGATGTTGATGCTGATGTTGATGTTGATGTTGATGTTGATGTTGATGTTGATGTTGATGTTGATGTTTATGTTGATGTTGATGTTGATGTTGATGTTGATGTTCATGTTGATGTTGATGTTGATGTTGATGTTGATGTTGATGTTGATGTTGATGTTGATGTTGATGTTGATGTTGATGTGGATGTTGATGTTGATGTTGATGTTGATGTTGATGTTGATGTTGATGTTGATGTTGATGTTGATGTTGATGTTGATGTTGATGTTGATGTTGATGTTGATCTTGATGTTGATGTTGATGTTGATGTTGATGTTGATGTTGATGTTGATGTTGATGTTGATGTTGATGTTGATGTTGATGTTGGTGTTGATGTTGATGTTGATGTTGATGTTGATGTTGATGTAGATGTTGATGCTGATGTTGATGTTGATGTTGATGTTGATGTTGATGTTGATGTTGATGTTGATGTTGATGTTGATGTTTATGTTGATGTTGATGTTGATGTTGATGTTCATGTTGATGTTGATGTTGATGTTGATGTTGATGTTGATGTTCATGTTGATGTTGATGTTGATGTTGATGTTGATGTTGATGTTGATGTTGATGTTGATGTGGATGTTGATGTTGATGTTGATGTTGATGTTGATGTTGATGTTGATGTTGATGTTGATGTTGATGTTGATGTTGATGTTGATGTTGATGTTGATGTTGATGTTGATGTTGATGTTGATGTTGATGTTGATGTTGATGTTGATGTTGATGTTGATGTTGATGGTGATGTTGATGTTGATGTTTATGTTGATGTTGATGTTGATGTTGATGTTGATGTTGATGTTGATGTTGATGTTGATGTTGATGTTGATGTTGATGTTGATGTTGATGTTGATGTTGATGTTGATGTTGATGTTGATGTTGATGTTGATGTTGATGTTGATGTTGATGTTGATGTTGATGTTGATGGTGATGTTGATGTTGATGTTTATGTTGATGTTGATGTTGATGTTGATGTTGATGTTCATGTTGATGTTGATGTTGATGTTGATGTTGATGTTGATGTTGATGTTGATGTTCATGTTGATGTTGATGTTCATGTTGATGTTGATGTTGATGTTGATGTTGATGTTGATGTTGATGTTGATGTTGATGTTGATGTTGATGTTGATGTTGATGTTGATGTTGATGTTGATGTTGATGTGGATGTTGATGTTGATGTTGATGTTGCTGTTGATGTTGATGTTGATGTTGATGTTGATGTTGATGTTGATGTTGATGTTGATGTTGATGTTGAGGTTGATGTTGATGTTGATGTTGATGTTGATATTGATGTTGATGTTGATGTTGATGTTGATGTTGATGTTGATGTTGATGTTGATGTTGATGTTGATGTTGATGTTGATGTTGATGTTGATGTTGATGTTGATGTTGATGTTGATGTTGATGTTGATGTTGATGTTGATGTTGATGTTGATGTTGATGTTGATGTTGATGTTGATGTTGATGTTGATGTTGATGTTGATGTTGATGTTGATGTTGATGTTGATGTTGATGTTGATGTTGATGTTGATGTTGATGTTGATTTTGATGTTGATGTTGATGTTGATGTTGATGTTGATATTGATGTTGATGTTGATGTAGATGTTGATGTTGATGTTGATGTAGATATTGATGTTGATGTTGATGTTGATGTTGATGTTGATGTTGATGTTGATGTTGATGTTGATGTTGATGTTGGTGTTGGTGTTGGTGTTGATGTTGGAGTTGCTGTTGGATTTGGAGTTGGTGCTTTTCGTTTAGCTTTTTCTTTGCTTCCCCATTGGTTGTGCTCTAATTTCAATTAATCCAGCAAAAGTGATGCATATGCGTCACATTAGGCGGTTCCCTGAGGGTTTTTGACACGCCGTCAAATTTTTTTTTTTATTTTTGTCATATGCCCGAAGACCTCACCTTTGTTTTCGTTCCTTATAATTAACCGTTGCACCAGTAGTCACAGAGTTAAAAATCCATGCAACGTTTTTTCATGGCTGTAGCATTTTTACTGCATTATGTGATTGCATCCCTGAAATCATGACAACAAGAATTTTTTTTTGTAATTTAGTTGTTAGGTGTAATAACACATCGATGCTGTCGTAAGACAAAATTTACCGCAGCACGTCTTCTGAGTGAGTAATAACACCATGCAACGATGTTACATTTCTGTTACATAAGCTGCTATATTCACGACCTGTTAACGTCGGAAAGTTTTTTTTTAATAAACAAAATAGTTCACGCATCGAGACTTTCACTGAGTTATCTGAAAACAAAAACACAAATATTTCGATAAAAGGTAAAAAAAGGCAAATGATTCTGGTACGGTTGAAACACGCTTGAATATTACAATACAAGGATACTAAAAGTAGAAACGTGTAGAAAATTTTTGGCAGCCTATTAAAATAGCTTTGAACTAGACAGCAAAGATTTTTCTTGCATCACTTCTGCGCCATTTTTTTTCAATTGTAAAATGTTTATCGTGGAATTTAGACTTGAAATACAAAAACTACTTAGCATTTCCAGCCGACTCCATACTAAAATAGTATTAATCACAATATAAGAACTGCTTTCGCGAAAACTTTAAAAATTATTGTCACGTGCACTCAATTCCTACGTTGAACTGAGCACACAGCAACCTTTTACTTTGAATGAGCTATTTTTAGAATAAAGGTACAACATTACAAACAATTGCTTCTGATTGGCTATTGTGATGTATTGGTCACAATTTGAATAGGTTTTCAGCGAATTTGGTGCATGTTGATTTTTGGACTTTTGGTACCGCTAGAATCACAAAATCCTACACTGTGCCGCGTCCCGAACACGTTTTGAATTTTTGTGTTGATTTTATAATGAAGTCAAAGCATTAATCTTTACAGTCGTACCATTTTTTTAATCATGGCTTTTATACTTAGCGAGTAACAATTCAATGCAACGCCGATCAAGTTTGTAAAAATGCATTTTTCAACTTTTTTGGAAACTTGCGCGGTAAAACGTAACTTCGTCAAGTCAAAACTGAATGAAATTAAAATTCAGCGCATAATGTTGTATTACGAATCGTTTTCATCTGCTCGGATTCGGATTGACTGGAATTTGTTAAGTTGTGCAATTATGACTATTTTTTTTTTGTATTTTATTCAAAATTTATTCTTATTTCAGAGTTTTATAAAACGCTAAATTTTTGCTTCTAAGTATTTCATTGTTTTTGGAAGGTCTTTTAATAAGATTTGTTTTAAACCCAGCTGGAAAGTTCAACATGGTCAAATTTAGCCTATCTTTCAATCTTAATTCAACTTCATGATATTATTGATAGTGATGATATTATTTTGAAATTGCATTGACAGGCTGTGATTGATAAATAAAAATATGACATTCTCCAGCTAAATATCCTTATTAGTTAACCCTGAAATTAATTTTTGAAAAGATCTGGCTTTGATTGGGTCATTTTGAAAGCACACTTTATGGTATTCTTTAAAATCATACCCAGCTACTTCTATCCCTTAGCTTCGTTTTTGGTTGCCACTAGATTAGAACTTCTTCATCACGTTTATTGCTAGCAATTTTATGCTATTTTAGCTGCACTTGAGTGTGTTGTTGCTGTCTCGTTTTTTTCAAATTTTTTTTTTTTGGTTTGTTGTTTTTTTTTTTTTCTATTTATATTTTTCACATCTGTTTCGCCGTCCCTAAGGTATGTTTATGATGCACGATAGCTTAACCACCTCCCATATTATTTGCGCCACTCTTTAGCAAGTTAGTGAGTTGGCTGACTCTACCACCCTCAGCACCCCATTCAGCTGACATTAATTCGTTGTGAAGTTGCTCATACATTGCTCTAGACTCATCGTTGCTGACTCGGTGGTTGGCTGACTGCTTGGGTGGCTGGCATGTGAAATTGACAAAAAGGTTTGTTAAGCGATGTATTTATTACCATTGTTTTTGTTGAGTTGTGTAGAGTTGTTGTTGTTGTCATGCTATTTCTTAGTTTTAAAAGCACACATATCACTTTTTTTAACATTTGCATTTTTTGACGTTTTTGATTTTTTTTTTATTTTTATTTTCTTTATCTCTTTGTTCATCGCTCTGTTTCTTTTCCCCTGTGCTGTGTTCAACATTTTCTGTCATTTTCTTTTTTTTTTTTGTGAATTTCGCACATTTTCACGTTTGTTTTACCGCATTTGTGCTTCTCATTGAGAATAAAAGTGATGCAAAAAGGTAGCTTGACAGCGGCAGCTTAGTTGCTGCTTAGTTACACTGTGAAAAAATGTCTACATTATTTAATATTCTATTAGTTTAAAATATGAGTCACATTCATTTCATATTTTAATAGGAAAAAATTGTTTTTTTGAATAATAAAACTTTTTTACTTGTTATTATATTTAATTTTTCTGAGTGTACTCATGTATTTCATGCTATTTTTCTGTCGTTTTCTGCGCGCATTACTGCATGTCTGACATTTTTCTGCATTAATTTTAACAATGACGAAAAAAAAAATCCGCCATGCAAAATTTTCTGCACAACGAAGACAAAAAAAAAGAAAAAAGTTAAGAAAAAATATAGTAAAAACAAAAAATTCTAAGAACTCCCATAACAACAACGACAATATGTGTAAGAAAAATAAAACATCAAATTTTGTTGTTAGCTCTGCTGTTGTGTGTGTGTGTTTTTTTTTTTTTATTTTTTTATTCTCTCATTTTTTCCATTTAATATTATTTTTATTTCATTTACATGCATTTATTTTATTTGTCAAACTGGTAGCCGCTTGTTGTTTTGCTTGTTGTTGTTTTTGTTTTTGTTTGTTGTTGTGCTTGTTATTGTTGTTGTCCTTACATTAAGTTGTCGTTTTAGTGTTGCTGGAACGAGTACTTTTTTTTTAATATTATTTTTATTTTTATTATTATTATTATTATTGTTGTTGCTGTAGCTGGTTGTTGCTGCTGCTTGATGTTGTTGACATTTTCCTTTTATACTTCAACATGTTTTCATCTTAAAGTTGTTGTTTTTCCACATTTCGTGCTTACTTTGAAATAATGACTGCACATTTAGGACGACCAAAGCAATACATGCAGACATGCACGCACCTACCTCATGGCCACACAAAGAAACATTGCTTGTCTGTTTGTACATAAGTTGTTGAATGACATTCATACACACACACACACACGAACATAGACATACACGCATAAAGAAATGTAACGAAGTGAAACGCCAACAAACGACTGACATTTGAAATATGATGCAAACGGTTTGCTTTAAGTGCCTGCCATCAACATTTTAAAAGATCTCATTAATAATATGAGCTACGAGCAAACAAAAGTATATGCGTGTGTGTGTGTGTGAATACATGTGTGCATGTACTTCTCTGTATATTTAAATGACTTGATCGAAGCAACAGTAGTTGGGGGTAAGGTGTTGCAAGAGCAGCAGTTGATGGATTGCAACAGAGTGCATCACGTCGTATGAGCAATTATTATTTACTTCTTGCAAAATGTTACTCATACGCCCCGTTTGACTAAGTTTGATTAACATTTAGTTGCAAGACCACAATGTCTGCGTCATGACTTTATTATTTTTTGCAGCGGAAGATTCTTCGGTAGAGGTGTTTGCCTTCTGCGTTTAGTTTCTAAAATAGGAATTGAATTTTTGCTCACAATATCGATGGAAACTTATTCAATTCTGGTTTATACTGTCTCGAATTAAAATTTATATTTTACACTTATGTCTTATGCAATTTTTAGCTTTTGTTGGATATATTTATAAATAACTATACATAAACTTAAGAATATTTCGTTAGTTGCTCTTTCACAAGCGGTATATTTTCGATTCGTCCGAGTTGGCTATCATCATATGCGGTAGAAGAAGGTAATTTCGTGACAGAAATTAAAAAATGTCTATAACTATGAAATTTCAAAATACACACAAAGGATTTTTATACCGTTATAGTCGCTCATATTACTTCTCTTAATAGTAATTAAATAGGATTTTTCACGTTAGAATCTCTTAGTAAAAAATACTGCAACGCATCCTACAAAAATTAAGCTTATATCGTGATAAGGTGAGGCAATATCGTGATAGTAGTCAGGTATTATCGTGATAAACTAAAATTTTTATAAAATCGAGAAAAACTCAAAATTGTTCATTTTATTTTGTAATTATAAACTCATATAAGACATTCAAGTACTTAAAATACCAAAAATTATTGTAATACATTATTAGTCAAAATACTAGAAAAAAGTTGTAAAGTAAAATTTGTAGACAGTGAAAACAAGGTTTTCGCACAAAATGCTGCTTCTTTCTTGTTTTATCACTCAAATCAAACATTTTTAAAATAATATTAGCAATTCCAAGATTTCAAACCGAACTAAAAGTTTTTATAATTAAGGAACACATTATTTTAGAAAAATTCAGTTAAAGTTATTTATGCAAAGCTGGCAACGAAAAAATTCCTCATCATCATGTGGCACGAAGTCATGACATAGGTTATGAAATGGTGTCACACAGTATGAACACTGAATCCATTTTTTTCCATTTTTTTTTCACATCATTAGAGAATGAGTCCATACATATTCCAATGTGAACCCAATATTTAAATGGGTTCAATATGTTTGAAAAACTAAACGCTTTTATGAAAGCTGGATTAAAAATACCATGAAAATCAAATTTGCCTGGTTTCTTAGTAGGATTATTTCTCATAAAATCCTTAACTGACTCATTCCATCGATATTTGAGTGATTTGTAGACACCAACATCGAGCGGTTGTAAGAGGTGGGTGTTATGAGCCGGAAAAGTAAAAAGATAAATTGAATTAGCATTAGCTAAATCAACTACCTGGGGAGTTATGTGTGATGCATGGGAGTCCATTAAAAGTATCACTGGTCTCTTATCTGGAATGGCTCTGATAAAAAACTGAAACCATTCAAAAAATATATCTGAGGCAATCCAACCTCTTGGAGATAACTTTACTAAGCAGTTAGGCATTGCACCTTGCCGTAAGGAATCGGTCCATCTAGATCCTCGGAAGATTATTAAGGGTGGTATCCACGAGCCATTTGCACATACACATCCCAGAATTGTTTGGTTTTCTCACCTTTCAGCATATGTTGTGTTGTAAATGAATCTTTTACCTATCTCGGCAACTACCTTGCTCTTATTGGTAACAAAATTGACTCCCGTTTCATCACAATTCCATATGTGATCTGCACTATCTTTAACTCCCAGCTTTACCAACAACAATTCAAGTTTCTCATAAAAGTCTTGTATTATTTCGGGATTTGCCATTGATGCCCTATAGGCAGATAAATTTTCAGCAACCCGCAAAGTAAGCCCATATCTTTCTTTAAAAGATGTCCACCAGCACATTGAAGGCACTTCCTTGATTGAAAAATATTTCTCTCTGTTTTCCAATTTGGCAAGTTCAAAAGCGCTTTTTCTTACTTGAAACACTGTGAGACCAAATCCTTGCTCTTGCATTAATATAATATAATTGAACAATTTTATTTCCATATCTGAGGGCAGAGCAAATGGTCTTCCCAATTTCAATATGCTATTTTGTTCCCGGCTAAGATAATCTTTTAATGTTGCCCAGGGTACTCCACATGCTTTGCTTGCATCATATATGGACTTTTTGTCTTTTTTTACTAAACTCAAACCCAATTGCAAGTCTCTCTCAGTGTATTGTCTTCTTTTTTGCCTATTATTTATTTCGGCCATTGCTTATACTGAAATGAGGTTAGGTAATATCGTGATAAATTTTAATTTCCATAATTTTGGCAAGTAGATATTTTTTTAAAATCGCGATTAGAATCTTTTTCTAAATATAAATTATTTTTTTTATTCAAAATTCAACTTTATTGCAAAACAAATCATTAAAATTGAGCAGCAAATAGAAGCACTGAAAATTGTTAGAAAATTTAAGATTTTGCGCATAAAACTTAAGCTTTACCAAGTAAAGAAAAACAATTTCAAATTAAAAATTATGTTTATATGATTTTTTAATGTTTTACCTACATTTTACATACAAAAAAATGTTTGTACTTACATTGAAAATATTTCGAATTGCGAAAATTAGAGAGCACTGCTATTCACTATAATAATTTTGGAATTTTGCACGTGGCGCTGTTAAAAGTTTTTTTTTCTACAATAACCGTTAACGTACAGAGAAGGGAGATAATTTTATTTCTCTTTCGCGTTTTCCACTACCAACATTTCAATTATAGTAACACTGAGACAAAAAGTTTTGAAGAAATAGCAATTTTAAAAACTATCACGATATTACTTGTATCACGATAATACCCTTTTCTACCCTATTCGTCGCCCTTGTTTCTTATTAAGCTTTTTTTAGCGATTTGTTTGGAGTAGTACGGAAAATTTTACGGAAATTTTCAAGTCGATACGCCTTCAAGTGGTTTTTATGATTTAAAATTGGCGTTAATTCTTGATACTGCACAGTAATGCGAACGGGTACGCTAGACGGAAAAAATTTTTAATCGAATTTTTATATTCTTAATATATAGAAATGTTTAAAAATATCAACTGATCTCAGGTTTATTTACCTGCGCTTTTTATAAAAATTCGAAAATCCTGGAAAGTTGACCCAAAAAGTGATAATTTTGAATTTTCATTCATGAATTTTGTTGTTATACTTGATTGAATTTTTGAAATATTTCCCAATATTCAAAAGTGTTAAAAATCAGCATACTTCATGACTAAAATATGTTCTTTTGAAGTAAAATAAATTCAATAAGGTATGTTTTAAAATGTTGGCGGTAAAAAACTGTATTTAAGAATATATATGTGTAAAAATTAAAAATTTGTTAAAATATTTTGCAAAATAAAATATATTATACATTTTTATTCAGTTATTATTATGTCTACTTAAAGCTCTTTGAGTGCCAAGGTGCACAACCTTTTTTTAAATTGTGTTTTTTTTTTGTAATCTATATGATGGTCCCAAAAATGCCTGCATAAAACAAGCTCTGACCGTTTTGTATGAAATGTATTTAATTTGAGGTCAACGAGACTCCATGCGGGGTTTGGATATTCTTAATACGTCACACAATATTTTTACACTAAAAAAAAAAATTAAAAAGAAATGTATTTTAGTGGAAATTTTATTTTTTTGTAAAATCGCAAAAATTCGCAAGTAATGGTGCAATTGCTCCATTGCCAGTTATTATTCCAGCGCAAAACACTGGCTTAGGTCCCGAGAAGACTTCTTTCTTCCAAGCCTTGTCCATCCCATTTCGAAGGGTTCAATTGAAATCATTAACGATGTACTAATCTTAAGGCCTGGCGATAAAGTAGGTGCTTCTGAAGCCACTTTGCTGAACATGTTGCACATCTCGCCGTTCTCATATGGTTTGGTGATCAATCAAGTCTACGACTCTGGTTCCATCTTCTCGCCTGAGATCTTGGACATCAAGTTTGTTTGCAAATTGGTTATCCAACAATCGCATCGGCACCACACAGCATTGAAAACGGCTTCAAGAATTTGTTGGCTATCGCCGCTACCACCGAAGTCGAGTTCAAGGAAGCTACAACTATTAAGGAGTACATCAAGGACCCCAGAAAGTTTGCTGCCGCTGCAACTACTGCTGCACCAGCCGCTTCTGCCCCAGCTGAAGATAAGAAGGCTGCTGCCAAGGAGGAATCCGAAGAGGAAGAAGCTGACGATATGGGTTTCGGTCTTTTTGATTAAATCCAGTAACATCTGTGATTTGAAATCTTACGAGTATACATAGCTAATCGGTAAATAATTGTCGCGGATTGACCAATCCAATGGCAAGTTATCGATGTGAAAGTACTCTACCGATTTATTCATCTTCTGGTATAAAACTACTATTTCAATAAAGTTGTAAAGACAAAAAAAAAAAAAACAAATTCTACAGGGAAATGGACCTTCGATCTCTAGTTGAGATAAGGTTGGATCTCCACTTGATCTCCAAGGCCTTTCTCAAAGTGATCTTTAAACCAACATGAAAAAAGAAATAGCATTTTAAAATAAAATTTTTCCAATATGTTTTTTTTTTTTTATTTCAATCATGGAAAATAATTTTAAGCATAAGAATGTCACACATTTTTATAAATTCATAAGATTATTTCATTATTTTTTGCTTATTTGAAAAAACAATTTTTTAGAAAAATAGAATAGAAGTGTATTCAGGTATATTTTTTTTAGCTTTGAACAAAGGATTTCAGGTGGGATTGGGAAGGAAAGGGCCATCAAGTGAAACACGTGTATAATGTTCTAAGCTTGGTGGAAATGCGAAGAAACATGTGAATTTGAATCAGAGGCAAGTGTAATGTCATTACTCCAGCCAATTCAATTTATAAGGCAATCTCACTCACAAACTTCTCTACCATCAACTACAACTACAAGTCGTAAATATTGATGAATTTTTAATTTCTGTTGATTAGAAATGAGAAAGGTCTTAAAGAAAAGGACCATGGCCTGGCCGGGAATCGAACCCGGGACCTCTGGGGTGGCAGTCGAGCACGTTACCAACTCGACTACTGAGGCCGCCAAAACTCAAAAACTCACTTCTTAAAGTTTCACTTCTTCTTGCGGGCGTATTTCTAAATTACATTCCACTTTTCTTGAGCTGTATCCATTTTTTTCTGCGCTGCATTGCTCCTCATCTGAAGTTGCCACAAGTTCAAAGTGCAATAAAGCTGCTCGGGCAACAGTTAACGTTTCTGTCACTTCTATCGCTCCTATCACATCCCTCCCTGCAAGCAATGTAGCTTTTTCCGCAACAGTAGAAGTTCCAAGTGCTTCTAGCTCTCCCCCTGCATGTTTATCTGATAGAAAATCTAAAATATGCTGCACTTCGTGCTTTATCTTCTTTATCTATCTTCGCTTTATCTATCTCATCTTACCTTTTATTAATTTATTAATTGAATTTATTTATTTATTTATTTATTTATTGAAATAATTTGCTGCATTTTCTTAATAACTTTATTATTTTGTTTCAATCTGTTTGAACTTGTCACTCTGTCCGACAAGTGTTCACAAATAAAAAAAAAAAAGCACAATAAGCAAAAGAATCTAGTGTTGCCACATATAAAAACAAATTATTTTTTTGGCACTTCAACAGTATTGCCACTTTGAAAACTAACACATATCAAGCCAATTACCAGTTCAACTCTAAGATGCTGGAGTTGACTTTGAGAAATAAGTTAAAGATCAAGTGGATGTTGAACACTTTTTTCCAGCATGGAAAAAAATATATTTTCTTGCTTGTTGGGTAAGTATCTATCTGGAAAGTGTCAATAAATTTTTAGAAATATTGGCTATTTACTTTTTTATCAGCTGTGGAAAGAATTCTGTAAGCTGTGAAAGTTACATGCCACTTGGTCGTTTGCTTTGCACTGCGCAAGAAGTTTGATGCATATGAAAATGAGTTCTTGTGCAATTATGAGTGCAAAATAATTAAAAGAATAATAAAAATGATATTTTTAATGATAGTGATAATGATAATGACAATGATACAGATACTGATAATGATAATTATATCACAATTCTTGCTTAATAACAATTTTTGACAGTGCAGAGAGCGAGAGATGTACTAACACAAGTTCAAAAGTTGAAAATTGTGGTAGTATACGTGTGAACACCACTGCTGTATGTGCAACATCACTGCTTGTGGTAGTGGAGTCTCGCTCTCAGCCCTGAAAAAAATGTTTGTGCAGGTATCAATAAATACGACGTCTCGGCTCGTTTGTTCAATATTTTCTTCTATGTTTAGATTTAATTTTATGTTCATGTTTTTTTTATTTTAAAATTTAAATCAAAGTAAAGCAATTAAAATTATTAAAAAACAATTTATTTAGTAAAAAACCAAATTAATTTAAATTCAAATCTAAAAATTGGATCTTCGATCGAAAGATATAATATGGAACTCAGAGCTTACTTTATTCAGTAAATTCTTATTTATTTGCCCATCTATTTTTTTTGGTGCACACCAATCAAGTTCAAATCATCATGCACAGCTATGGACAGAGAGCGCTCTGGCAGCGTTGAGAGCAAGAATTGAGAGCAAATGCTTATGTAGCAACACACAATGCAACAACAAATCAAAGACATAGCAAGTGCTTTGGTACTGTCGTGCCAAACCAACCAACACAGCTCGCGAAATTTCAAAATGCACAAAGCGTTTTGAACACAGCTCGTGTATTAATTCATTAGCTCTTATGAAGTTGAAGTAAATTTAAAATTTAAGAGTGTAAAGTCAGTGATTTCTTACATAAAAGGTTTTTTTTCGGCAAAAATAATATGTGCTTTTACTTTTTTTTTGACGTGACGAAGTTACGTTATACTGCTCTAGTTTCCAAAAAAGTTGAAAAATTAATTTTTTAAAAATTCATCTGCGTTTCATTGAATTGTTACTCGCTAGTTATAAGAGCTA
>OX030949.1:72685282-72787782 GCA_943735915.1 Pherbina coryleti | reverse complement strand
ACAACAATTAAAGCCAAGATTCTTGCCTGTACTTAAGGATTTAAAGTGCTTTAAAGCTGATTTTCGGCACATTTAGCTTAATTTTGTTGCCACGTTACAGAGCTGCAATCATATCTATTGATAACGGTAACTGTTTATTTACAATGTCAGTAAATACAACAACATCCTCACCAAATTTACAACATCGATTGGAATCTATACAATCGGATTTATAACGTACTTCCTCGTGTTTTTCTTACTCATTCTTTCGCAGCCTTGCTGCTGTGCAATTTTTGTTTGCATCTCTTTTGCTTGCGTTTCTTTTTAACCCTCAAACTGCACATCAGAGAGAGTTCATGCTAGCCAAAATTTTGATGCACTGAAAAGTTATTTATATTTACCGCTTATTAATAAATATATATTTGAAATATTAATAATGATAATGTTTTGCTTCATAAAGAAATGGGACTGAAAGTAGGCAATGATTTGTGCATTTGGATCTTCCAAAAACGAGGTAAATTAAATATTTATTTATTTCTTTTATAATTCTTAAAAAACATATTTTTTAAGAATTATATTGTGAGCTTAATGCCAAATAATTCATGAAGCAACAGGTTGAACAGGGGATTTTATAACTCATAAATATTTATTATTTTTTCAACATGACAGAAAATTTTGCATAAGCACAAAACTTTGACCTTTTTAAGAATACAAAAGTCATTTAAATCTTAATTTGAATTATTTTATAATAAATCTTGAAAAAATATAAAAAAATCGATTTTTTTAAATGCGATTTGTGAAAAAACTAAAAAGTTTAAAACAAAACTGATTTAAGACAACAACCTCAAATTAACTCAACTACCGAGTTTCATACCCATTAGACAACTCCTTCTATTTTTGCCGACTTTTTGTATGGACTCAAGGTACTGTGTGGCGCTCTGACTTTTGGTGAACAACCCATTACATAACGCTTTCACATTTTGTTAACACTCGATTTTACTCCCCATTATTTTTTCATACCGTGGGCTATATACGAAAATCGATTCGAGGAGTAAACTAAAAAAAATAATTAAAAACTTATCATTACTTTTCCGTTTATACCCAATTTCTTATTATTTTTTTTATTAATGATGTTGACATTTTTACCCTGAATATTGAAAAGCACACTCAAAAGTCGCACAAAGTTTTTAGTTGGAACCTTTTATATTTTACCATTCAAGCTCAAAATATTCTGAATGTACATCTTTTGGGATGTTAATGGACTAAAAATAATTTCATATTTTATAAAACAAATAAAATTTTCACTTTTATAAAATTGAATTTTTAATAAATAATATTTTCTTATTAACTGAACAAAGGGCTTTTTAAAGGGTGTTTTTTTTAGAGGCATATAACTTTTCTTTAAAATAAAACACAGAAAAATTAATTAAATGGCCAACATTTTGGCTTTATTAGTTCGTAAATTTAGTGTTTGAACACAATTTCGGACATATGACCAATGCGACTGTATTTTTTTTAGAAGACCATCCTGTCAGTCCAATTTTGCAAAACTTTTTCCAGCATAGCCACCGGTCTCATAGCGCTAATAATGCACCAAATGTTGGTTTCCTATTGGTCTGGCTTATCAGCATAGACCAGTGACTTGACGTACCCTCCCAAAAATTAGTCTAACAGAGTCAAATCATATGATCTAGGTGGCCAATTGACAGGTCTATTTCTTGATATGATTGAGTTACCAAAAGTTCATTCCAATAAAGGGTTGGATTCATGCACTGTAAGGTGTATGAAATATTATTCCAGTGACAGTCTTTGACGCTGCGCAAAATCAGTTTCCTTCAGTAAGTCGATTGTTTTAAGCAATGTATGGAATACAACGCTGTCTTTTTGGAAAAACATGTCGTCAATAAATATTCCATTCAACGAAAATATCGATATTCTACCCTCTATAACGTTCGCCGTTGACAGTAAACGCTCTTGACAGCCTCATTTTAACCCTTTGACGACCATTGGGACACCGGTGACCCTTTTACTTTTGAATTTTTCCTGGAAAAACTATGCTAACGATTTTTCTTAACAAGGTATCATTCAACAGGGAATGAATGTGGCTCCCAGAAAGTACTTAATTTTTAAGGGTAGATTCATCCCTTTGCCTACTAGACCACCCCAAAGTCGAAAAATCTTTACTTTTTCTCCCCCTTCTTCTTGCTGCAATATTTTAGGGGTAGAAGGAGCTATAGGTATAGGTTTTGGGGAATTTGCGGGCAACCATCCCTTTTTAACAAAAAATAGCAAAAAAGATAGTCCACTCGGGCTATCCACACGACCACCAAATCTGACGGGACCTATATGTCCCAATGGTCGTCAACGGTAAAAGTCTAAGACATATTTAGTTTTGATTTATTTGAAATGTTGATTTATTTGAAATAAAAATAAATTTGTTTGCATTTATGATTAATGCATTGAATATTCATTTTCTTATGATGAAATTTGAAGTTATTTTGATCATTGGCGAAGCAAAATGGTTTTTTGCAAAAGGCACAAATAGTATTCATTCGATAGTCTTTGTTTTGTTTTGAACAGAAAATACATCCTTACGTCCCGTTTCACTTTGGCAGAATTATCGAACAGGGAAGTGATATCCGCAAGTTTAAATCTCTTAGGTACCTGTCTTACAACTTCGCGGTTGGTGACTGTTTTGATCATTTGAGTAGCCAGTTGCCCACGGACTTCCAATGCAGATATAGAATTATAAACCCCAGTGAGAATAATTATAAAGAATAAACCACAGTGCGCAGCGGTGGATTTATATACGCGTTGATAAGGCTTTAGCCGCCATCCCCCTTGAAGAATTTTTTTGGGAAAAAAAATTGAAAAAAGCGCTAAAAGCCATTTCAGCCTCCCCCTTGGACTATAAAACTGTTAGTTCAGTCCTTTCCCCTCTGGTGAATCCTAGATCCGCCACTGATTGTGTACATTCAAATCAAAGGAATCGCAGAAAAGACGCAAGTAGAATTTGGTCTTTGGTTTGCGACCGTGTTCGTAGTAATATTGAAATAAAAACACAAAATCAAAAGTATAATTTTCTTTCTAATGGTAGTACTTTGGCCACTCTACGAATCCCAACAATTTTTTGTAACGGAATTTTGATTTGCATCAAATGAAAGATCCGATTTTTTGGAAAATTCGACCTATTTTGTGATATTTTGAATAGTCTTAAAGAGGTCAAAGTACCACCATTGGAAAGGTTATTTTTCAACCCTTCATTGGATATCAAACATTACGTCGTAGCAAATATAGAAGGCCAGATATTATGATAGAATTTATGGGGTTTTTTAACAATAATTTTTTAATATTTTGTGAATATCTTCCAAACCAGTAGTCATATAGTGGTCAAAGTACCATCATTGCAAAGGTTATTTTTTAAACTTTCATTTGTAAAACTTTAAAACAGATTAAAAACAACGAGTTCTCATAAAATAAATCAAAATTCAACCTCAAACTTTTCGTTCGCATACTGTCAACGAGAGATAATAGTGGTATACATTTTTACCGTTGACGACCATTGGGACATATAGGTCCCATGATTTTTCACACTTTTGCAGGTAAAAAAAAATTGTTTTTTGTGACACTTTTGTTTAGTAATATGGAGTCGCTTAACACGAATCCGTTGTCGGATTAACGAATTTTCTAGCAGTTCAGGAGCGGTCGTTAAAGGGTTAAAAGAAATAGGATCAGTAATTTCACCGGCCCATAAAAAATAGCAAACTGTGATTTTTTATTTAAGGGAAACTTCTTTAGTCGGGAGTAAAACTGTAATACTGAAGTAATTCGCCGATGAAACACTTCGCCGTGAAACGCTTCGGCGTGCTTCATTATAATAAAATTAAATACTTATAATATAGCACGGACACAGTAGCTTTCCAAGTGCATGTTTAATACATCGAGTAATTATAATATTGCCATAAAAATTCGAAGCATATGGAGCATGTCTTTAATATTTATATTGAAAACATCAACGTTAAACAAAAAAACAAACATCGGCTGCTGCTAAGTAACAGAGTTGTAATGTACAACATTTTAAAGTATATTTTAAACTTTTGAGAGTAACAAAAGTTGCATTTATTTTCCTTAAATCTTTATGTTCTTGATACAATATTCTACATATCACATAGATTTATGATACATATTAACTCTCGCCAGACCTCCCTTAAAGCCACCCTGTTTAGGTGTAGGGAATAAATATACATAAATCATAAAATTTGTATGGGAGTCCCCCCTAAGGAGTGGTTGGAGGGAATAGGTTCCCAGGGGAAAAATGTTCCTTTTGTAAAAGTAATGGGGGTCGGTCATATATATTAACCCTCTCTCTAGCCTTTCTTAAAGCCCCCATGTGCAGGTGTAGGGAATAAATAGACAAAAATCATAAAATTTGTATGGGAGCCCTCATAAGGAGTGGTCGGAGAGAAAAGGCCCCAATGAAAAAATTTTCCTTTTGCAAAAGTAATGGGAGAAGGTCAAATATATTGAGCCTCTCCAGCCTTTGTTAAAGCCCCCATGTTAAAGTGTAGAGAATAAATACACAAAAAAGATACAGTATACCGTGTATACAGTAAAGAAGTGAAACTTCTTCTTTGTATACACTCTTTCTTTTCTAGAATAAGAACGATTTTAGTGTAAAGGCTCGATTATGCAATCGTAAAGCTACGCAACGTAACGTGGCGTAGAGTTCTATCTGGAATAGAACCCATCGCTGCACTAGGGAGAAAACTCAGAGCGTAGCTTTATTGAAAGTTTGAGAGCGAGAGTATGATCGTGAGAAAATCAAGTGTTGCATATTCCGCATATTAAGAGAATAATTTCTTAAAAAGGGATTTTTTTTATTTTACATAACTACAATGAGCGATTTTTTAGCCAATGGGAGCTTCAGGTGCATTAATAAATTTGTTTTTCAAAAATTTTTTTTGGCATATTAATAAGGAGTTTCACAGAACAATGTCACAACAATAAATCTACCTCAACTGAAATGAAAGTTAAGATCAACTTGATCTTAACTTTCATTTTTATTTCTGCCTTAAAAACTAAAAATCAAAAATTACCGGTTATTTTGTACTCAAAAACTATGGGACAAATTTTAGTTATTATTTTTGCTTTAAAAAAATTAAGCCTTATAAATACTTTTTTGTTCAAAACTTTAAATGTGAAAAGATAACTAAAACTTTCACACACACATTATACTTACTATTATTAATAGTAAATAGTTCGATATAAAATTATATTACTAAGATATGTATAAAATAGTTATCTATTGAAAGAACTTATTCCAACTTTTCTTGCGCACAGTGTCAAGTTGGCGACATGGAATTGCACAATTATCGCAACTTGCATTTGCGTAAACTTGCATAAACTTTTATCTTATATTCTTTCAGTTCTTCTTTGCTTGTAAAATACATTTTTAATGAAAAATCTATTCAAACAATATTTAAGGATACAAAGTGCATTAACCCACAATATCTAAGATTCAGAGACATAAAGCTTTATGTTTAGAAGTTTAATTGCGTTTCTTCAACGTTAACTATGTCAATTGCCCGAATTTCTATTAGTTGCATTGAGCAAGGTCGTACTGTAGTTACTTTTTTCTCTATACAAACATTTTTGACTCTACACTAATAGTTCGGGTGTAGAATTAAATGCTAAGAAATTTTCGTTTCTACAGCATACTACGCTTTATTCAAGAATGATAGAAAAATAGATTACGCATTGCGCAGGTCCGTTATGTTGTTTACTTTTCATTTTGACATTTCTAGCTACGAACAAAGTATTTTTTACGATCATGACGTCACGCTAGACCAAGTTTGTTTCTTGAATCTTTTGCCATTGTTTCATATTTGCTCACATTTTAACAAGACTTGACAGAAAGCCATATCGTAAGCTCATATCGTAAGTCTATCGTAACGTAGATGCGCAGATCGTAGAAAATTATTTTTACTATCTGCGCAATCTATTTTTCTATCATTCTTGGGCTTTATTCATAAACATTTTTTCATTCGCTGCTCATGTTTGTAAGGTTTGTGTCTGAACTAAAGAAAATCTCTACAAAAATTAAGAATTCCAATGGATTTGCAATGGCCGCCACATAAAAAAATGCTGCAAAGGGCGCATATGGAGCATGTCTTTGATATTAAACGAAAAGACAAACAAAAAACATGGTTGCGAAAATGTTTATGAATAGCGTTTTCTTGTTTAAAGTTACACTGCCTCTAAAATGTGTTTATGAATAAGGCTGTTATATTTTCCCGCTAGGAGCTCTGTTTATTTTCCCGCAGGGCATCTACAGCAAAAGTAGTTTGATTAATTGGTATGTAGACTACATTTATATAAGAAGACCTTAGCCCTGCATGTAGCACGATGGCTTTATAAAACTGAGATCACAGGTTCGATACTCAGCGCTGACAAAGAAATTTTTTTCAGTCTTTTATACAATGTATATCTCTCTCATTCTATCTACTTTAAAACATATCTTTCTTCTCTATCGTGTAACGAAATGAAGTAAATTGACCTTGAAATTTCACTCCTCAATATTCTCATTCAAATTTCGAAGCGCCGCCTTAGAAGTTTCACTTCAAAAATTATAAAATTTGTATGGGAGCTCCCCTAAGGAGTGGTCGGAGGGAATATGTCCCAAAGGGAAAAATGTTACTTTTATGGTCGGAAGGGCTTTCCAAATGGCGCAAATTCGTTTATTGATATGCCCATTGAGTCAAAAATAAGCCACTCATTTAACAAAATATTACTATGAAACAGTGGGTTGGCTTCTAGATCAATTTCAGCATAATTTCAGGATAATTTGCACGCGTCATTGTTTTGTAAAAAATCATATTAAAAAAGCTTCATAATCATTATAAACAGAAAAATCAAACTGGGCGACATATGATAATAGAGTTGCCAAGTCTTACCATCAGATGACAGTTTAATTCTTTAAAAAAAAAAAATCAAGAAATCGCCGTTTATGTTAACTGACAAACCGACTGATTTGACGTTTGAGGGTTAATTTCATGTTAACTCTCACTGTTGTTTTTTGTTTTTAGAAATTTCTGTCGATATTGAAGTTGGTGCAAAATAAATTTTATTTTCTTAATTAAAGAAATGCGCTTCATCGAAATCCAGCCACTTTGCAAGATAGCCGTTTGAAGAGCGTGAACGATTTTCTATCAATTTTAAAGACTATGATTTTATAGTTGTTGTTGATTTTGTTATTGTTGTTGTAGTGAATTTTACCTACTTGCTTGTTGCTTTTGATGATGCACACTATATTTTTTTTTGTTTTTTTTTTTTGTTGTGTTTGCATTTATCTAATCTTTTAATTGAAATGAAATTGCAGTGGATGGAATTAGAAGAGTTGTAGGACGAACAATTTATGCAAGCAATAAAACTAGAATTTTACAGTTTAGTTGGTATTGAGGTTTAGTACTCGGTGAAAAAGAAATTTAAACAATAAGAAATGCATTTTAAGTTTCTTGTGTTTAAAGTGTGTTTTGTTTTTATTGCCTAAAGCGCGGATTTTAAGGGCTTTAATTTAATTTATTTCTAAATAATTTGAATATTGGCAGCAAAAAATTCCCATAAAAGCTAACTTATCTGATCGTATAAGTACTTTAAAATTCATTCAAGCAATTGAAAAGTCAACATTTTTATAATTATCATAAAATTTTAATTCCTTAATCGAAGCAAACATCACATTAGCACTTTCCGCCTCATAGCTGATTCAAGGAAGTATGAGTGAGAATTATTAGCAGTTCAAATGATTTTTATAATGACAGCCTGCTTTTTTATAAGTTATTTTTATTTTAACAATAACGGTAAAATTTTATGTTTGCTACTCTTTTTTTCTGAATTCTGAACATTTTAAAGTTTTCCTTGTTTTAAGTTTTTTTTCTTACTACGTGTTCGAACAAATCGATAGCTTTAACTAGTCCTTAAGGCACTATTAAGTGTTGGCATGCAATTTAAATAACCCATTAAAGAATCCTTAAAACGAAAAATTTACCAAATAAGAAACCACAGGAATTCCATTTGGGGTTGTTTTGCTTCATAGTCAATAGCAATGAACACATGGCATGCTGCTTGCCATAAAGATTTTGTAGCCACAGACAAAATATTTGGAGTATTTACTGCATGTGAAAAAAGCCACACACACACTAAAATAAGGCTTTATGATGATTGTACTGAGGTTGGGTTCAAACAAAAACACAAAAAACTTAGAAACTATCAAGATTTTGAATAGAATTTTGAGGTCAGTGAAAATATTTTCGGTTTGACTTGAAACCGCGCATAACATTATCTATAGAAAAAAGCAAGACAATGAATAAGGACAAGAATTTACTAAAATCATTTTTAATGTATTTATACTCAATTCGAAAAGCATTAAAAAGTTTTTTCAAATGTCAATTCAAATGAATTGACATCTTATTACTTCACTTTCTAAATTGATATAAATTCCTATGTACAGGATGTTTTGTTAGCTGCATGAGAAGTTTCGATGGTTGTTGTCTATGGTCTGACAGTTGAGAATATCAAACTGTGTTGACATTTCTGTTCAGTAAGGTTTCACACTTCATCATGAATCGTTTAACGCTAGAACAACGTTTCCAAATTTACTTTGAAAAAAAAATAAATCTGTACGCGAAGTTTATAGAGCACTCCCAACTAACATTTCATCTTCCAGAAAGTTAAATTTTGAAATTTATAGAGGTTCAACCTCCATATCGCTTCTAATTCACTTGTATATGGAGGTTTAACACTTTGTTCCTCGATAAGGCTTCCATGGCACTTGCGAACGCAGGTTACAAATATCGTGGCGTGAGCTCAAGTTGGTTGCTTCGAGGAATCTTTTGCGAACCACTTTATCGAAGTTATCTGGCTAACCAATTTGAAGTAGTAACCGCAAGTCTTATCGAAGCAATTTTGTGAAACTAATAATTCGCTTGTAACAGCAAGTGTTGTAAAGGCTGTATGACCCATAAATGGATATGACGACGGCGTCAGCTAGCAAAAAGAAGTATAATCGGGGGAATTCGTTGTTGAAATCAGCGTCGCCGTTTCTTTTCATATTAGAGTGAATCGTCAACACGTGTAGACGTAACATAAATGCGTTAATAAATTACATTAGCACTTTATACAATATAATGATTTTTATGTGGAACAAAGTACGACGATCGGGTACGTTTCGCAGAAAAATAATTAAAACGCGAAACGAAATGATGAAAAAAGCTCATAAAATTGCCAAGATGTTAAAAAAAAATAGGGAATCGATATTGTTGTTGCCCTCGTTAATTGAAAACAATCCACAGATGCTCATAAATATAAATCCATCAGAGCAAGCGGTACCAGCAATTACACCATCAGTTGGCATTTATAATATTGATTATGTCAATAGCGTTGGTAAGTGCAAGTTGTTAATTTTCGTATATTGCCTGCGGGTCAAGAAGTACATGTGTATATAATTTAATTAATACGGTTTACGTATTATAGATAACAATAATGCCGGAACCTGTGGCAATACTGCAATGGAATGTGTCGATGACGAAAAATTTGTACGCACAGAAGAAACAAATCTGGAGATACACGCCGCTACATAGACAATATAAACCAAAGTACGGGTAAGCGACTTTCGAGCGCTAGAAATACCACCGAAAGGAAAAAGCGCAAAGAAGATTCACAATCAAATGTATCGGCTTGTGAAACTGATGATATCGATCCATTTTCATCCGATGCTGCTCTGTAAAAATTTATAATTATATTTTACGATTATTTTTATTAAAAAAAAAAATTTATCAGAATTTATAACCTTTTTTTAGTTTTCTTTCGACCTCGTTATAGTGGCTTGACGAAGGCTATGTGAGGCTCAGCTAGCTTTGATAAGTTGCTTCTGAAGTGCTTCGTTAAGTATCGATATGTTGTTTCTGACGTGCTTCCGTGAAACAGCAATATAGAGGCCTATCACGCCAGCCCCGAACCTCGATAAGTGCGCCAAATCACCTTCCAGAAAGCTTCACCTTGCTGTTATAGAGGGAGGGGAAATGCCCTCGCTAAAGCCTTCTGGAAGCTCAAATGTTTGTTGGGCTTCGTCCACGGTCAATATAATCGGCTTAGTGAGCAAGCAACTCGTGCATTTATTGATCGTTGTCGCACTAATTTTACTCTTCTCGATTCAAAACCATCAACAAAACAAGACGAATCACCATTACTTCCATTAAAATTGACTGTTTGGTGCGGTTTATCCCCTCGCCGCATCATCGGTCCTTATTTTTTTCGAAATTCGGAAGGAGCTGCCGTTTTTTGTTTAAAAAAATTAACCAGTTATAGCTGGTGAAACTTGACTTTTTTTTTTAAAAAATCCGCAAAGTGCCTGTTTCTGGCATTTCGAACACAAATCATGTTCTCGCTCTCATATTTTCTTTTACATACATGACTTTTGTTGAAGACGATTTTTCAGCTGAAACAGGTACAAGACTTTTACTGTACTTTGATACCTGGTTACATTTGTTAAGGACCTTAATGTCAGATTTTATTATTTAAATTTGAAAGAAATTTTAAAGTCGAACACGATTTTTTTTTCCTCTCTTGCTGTAATATGTCCGAGAGGAAAGAAAATATAATCACAATAAAAATGTTTCGATTTTCTATTATTTCAACCGTTAATTTTGAACTGACATGTTGAGTTTCAAACTATGTCTGTCGTGCTTTGAAATGGAGATGTTGTATTATGAAGAAGTTATAGAGTAAATCAATGGATTTACCACGTAAACATTTTCGAGTGATAATTTTTTACGATTTTCGACATGGATTGAAAATTATTCGATCAAATTAGTTTGACTTTTAGTGATAAAGTTCGACACCCAGCGACTGTAAAACGATACACATTGGTACAAGTTTTTTTTTCTTCTATGTTGCAAAGAATATATTCCAATTAAAGCAAAAATATATTTTGTTTTGATATTTTCTTGTGTACCGTTAGTTGGTGCAACGCTTTACTTAGAACTTTGGTTTTGTTTACATTTAAATGCGTGAATGCTAATTAAGTGCCTGCAAGTCAAAAGTGAATATTTTCATATTTCTAAAGTTTCTAAAAAAAAAAAACATTTTCTTAACTAACCTTAAGTCTAAAATATATGCAAATTAATTTAAACTTTCATAACTAAGAACTTCCAAAGAAAACCGAAGTAGGCTTTTAAATTTATAATGCTATATTTTGGAACAATTCTAAATTCAATCACGTTAACTTTTTTGACCCGTTTTGGCCCGTTTTTAAGTTATTGTTGTTTTTGTGTAGGTTCTTCAAAAATAGCAATTTGTTTGCTGTGTGACACGAAAAAGTTCGCTTATCGGAAAAGGATAGACAGTAGGGCGTATCGAAAAATTTAGATCGTATTCTAAGAGGTCTCAAAAGTTGTATGAGGTTGTCAGGATCACCCAAAAAAAATTTTAAGGAAAAGAAAGGATGTCTTCCTGTCCCGCAAGTACAAAGTCGTTTTTTGATGAAAACAGTAAAAAAATAACGGCCTTAAAATGCTTTGACTTTTATAAAAAAAAACTACGTATGTCTTAAAGCAAAAGTAAGTATAGGCTTAAACTAACAATATATTGGTAAACACGATGCCACTCACGATTCTTATCCACAGTGTCCTGTGTAAAGGATATTCGAAGCAAAAGTTGTAATCGAGATAGCACAGAAGTTTTGATTGTTACCCAATAGTCTAAATTTTGGTGGTATTGATTATACTGATAGTGTATTCCTTAAAGTTGCCGAACTAATAATAAGCATAATTTTTGCATATACGATTTCCTATTTTTGAAAAATGTATACTTGAATGCAATATTTTAACTTTTCCAAGAAAATGAATATAAGATTTTATATCTCGGGTACCAAAAATGGTACCGAAGAAACTTTGCTCAATTTCGATTCTTTAAATATTTCTTAACAACACCCTGTCTAAAAATATTATTATTTTCAAATACCAGCTTAAGGCCACAATTTTATTTTCTACTTTGATAATTTTTAATGATATAGGTAAATTTCAGGTTAGAAAGTATTTTTTTTTTTTAGGTATCAAAATAGAAAATAAAATCGTGGCCTTAAGCTGGTATTTTATATTAAAACTTTTAGACAGTGTGTTGTTTAAGAATATTTGAAGAATCCAAATTAAGCAAAGTTTTTTTCAGTACCATTTCTGGTACACGAGATATCAAATCTTATATTCATTTTTTTGAAAAAGTTAAAAAATTGCATTCAAGTATACATTTCTCAAAAATAGGAAAAGTCATATGCAAACATTATGCTAATTATTAATTCGGCAATTTTAAGAAAAACACTATCAGTATAATCAATACCACCAAAATTTAGACTATTGGGTAACAATCAAAACTTCTGTGCTATCTCGATTACAAATTTTGCTTCGAATATCCTTCACACAAGACACTGTGGATAAGAATCGTGAGTGGCCTCGTGCTTACCAATATATTGTTAGTTTAAGCCTATACTTACTTTTGCTTTAAGACATACATAGTTTTTTTATAAAAGTCAAAGCATTTTAAGGCCGTTATTTTTTTACTGTTTTCCTCAAAAAACGACTTTGTCCTTGCGGGACAGGAAGACATCCCTTTTTTTTCCCTTATAATTTTTTTTGGGTGATCTTGGCAAGCCTATGCAACTTTTGAGACCTCTTATAATGTGAAATTCGAAAAAAAATTGTAATTCGATACGCCCTAATAGAAAGGCCCGCTCTTCATGCATATTTTTCAAGAGTAATTTCTAATGAAATTTTGGATTCTTTCGAAGAGGACGGAAGATATTGTTTGCTTTCCAAGAATATTTTTCTGATATGGGTAAGAGTAAATAGAACTGTTGAGCGATTTAAAGAAAAGTATGTTAGTTGGCTAGAGGAGGAAACACTCATAACAAAGTGTAAAAATGTGATAAAATCTGCACCAGGACGTAAACCTCTACCATTTGCTGATAAATCAGATCGATCAAAGAGAAAATCTGCTGCAGAGTTATGTAAAGTTAACAGTAATGAAACTGATTTAATGTTGATGGCAGCAAGTCAGTCAGCTCAAAAGAAAGGATGTAATGATTTGGCTGCAGTTCTAACAAAAAGTATCAGCAGACCATGTAGAGCTTCGAAAATAAGAAAAGTATTGAAAGTTGATGAAAAGGAACCTATACCATGTTCCCCTTCTGAGGCATTGTCATTTATTCTGGACAAAAATTTTACCAAAGAACAGTATTTGAATATACGAAGTGAGTGCAAGAAAAGAAATTTTAATATTTACCCTCATTATAATAACGTCGACCCAAAGGCATAACTGTGACGGATAAAATCGCAAAAGTATCTTTGGAAACGCTACTTAATCATACAGCCGCAAGAATAGTAGAACTTCAATACGACGTTATATTTACTCTGGATAAGGAAAATATATTGGCAACATTTATCTTGAGTTATGGGTTCGACAGTTCTACAGGTCAAGCAAGCTTCAAGCAACATTTTTCAGAACCGTGCTGCTCAAAAGATTCTGATTCATCTCATTTTGCAAGGACAGTTATACCGTTACGTTTGGTTTCATCTTGTGGTAAGGTCCTTTGAAACAAACGCACGCCACAATCTGTTATGTTCTGCCGTCCATTAAATTTAGAATTTGCTAAGGAAACAAAACCATATTAAAAGAAGATGATTTCAAACAGCAAATAAATATGTTAAAGTGTTTCGTTGTAAAACTGAACGAAAGTAAGAGTATTGAAATAAAATTCCAAATGTTCTTAACTGTATGTTAATTGATGAAAAAGTGCTAAACGCTCTTACAAACACCAAATCAACTCAATCTTGTCCTATGTGTGGATGTACTTCAAAAGATTTCATGAGTGTTAAAGAGTTTAAGTCCATTCGATTTCAGCCAAATGAAAATAGTTTAAAATTTGGAGTAAGTCCACTACACTGCTGGATACGATTTTTTGAGTTTATTGTCCCTGCTAGTTACAAAATTGATTCGGGGATGAGAATGATCGGAACAGAGTATTAGAACGTAAAACTATGATACAAACACTTTTTTGGCAAAATCTTTGTCTTTATGTGGACAAACCAAAAATTGGCGGTTCTGGAAGCAGTAATGACGGTAAAACTGCTCGACGTGCATTTGAGGAGCACAAATTATTTTATGAAGTAACCGGAATTGATATTGAATTGATTTTCAATTTGAAAATAAGTCTAATTTGTTTATCCTGCAAATTCCCCTTGAATTTAGAGAAATTTGAAAATTTTCACTCAAGGCAATCCACTCAAGGCAAATAATGGAAAATACAGTGCTGCCAGTCGGCTTTTTTGGTGAAGATGCAGCTGAATCACGAAATAAAATTTACAAGTCGTATTAATAACTTAACAGATATTTTTAACAGAGCAATGGATAGTTCTGATCCCGTTATTTCAAGCATTTCTCTTTACAAACGAATTCAGCAATGCAATCGATTGAAATTTCCACCAGAAGTAATATCTTTATTATGTTGTGAGGGTGCCACTGAAAAAGCTGCAACAACATCTAATGAGGCTATTCTTATGAGTCAAGAAATTGATACAGATGGATCACCCTCTAAAGAGGATGATATTTATGAAATAGAGGCCGATTTTCGCAATGTTCTGGATGGAATAGAATTAGATTAAATAGAAGAAACATTCAATAGAAGAATATATTAGATTCAATAGAAGAATATTGTTATACAATTTTTATTTCTTTCTGCATTAAGTTATTTTCAACATCTCATAACGAGTTCAATTTTAAAAAAGCAATATAAAATTGAGTTTACATTTTTAAAATGAAATTTTTTTACTTTAGAATAATGATTGCCGACACCACAAACCCGTTAGTACCAAAGCTTAATTGGAGTGATATATAAGAATTTTGCGCTTTAATACCATATTTTATCCGCCATACTGAATCTTAAAATTTGTCCTCCCTATTCTACCCTAAAAACCTCTAAGAACCAAATTTCAATTAAACTGGAGGTATGTATATTCGAGAATTTTGAACTAAATGCTCGCCATATTGGATCAACCCTATTAAGTTTTTAAGTTTTACCTCCAGATTCGTGATTAGCTACCCTAAAAATCCCAAATCTAAGCTAAATTAGAGGTATATTGGAGAATTTTACACCTACATGGACGCCATATTGGATCCGCCATTATTAATTTTTAAATTTTAACTGCAGGTTGGTGATAAGTGACCCCAAAAATGTATAGTTACCAAATTTCATGAAGATACGAAGTCGTCTTCTAATTTCGGCCACTTTTTCCTGCCATTTGTACCAATGTGCGATGGTTCAATGAGTTCGAGCATGAACGTCGTTCTTTTTAAGACGAATTTCGTAAAGGTCGTCCAAGAACGGCTATTGTGTCAGAAAACATCGATGATGTGCGTGAACTGTTGGAAGTAAACTTGCATGTGACATACCGTGAGATGAAGACATCTTTGGGTATTAGTGGAACTAGCATATATTTAATTTTACATGAGCATTTTAGGCGTCAGAAATATTTGTTCCCATTGGATACCCCATAATTTGACAGTTGCTTAAAACAAGTCTTGTGTCGATAGGTGAAAGAAAATGTTGAGAAAATACAGCGGGGGTGATTCGAAATACGTTTACGACATCACTACAGGTGGCGAATCATGGATCTACACTTATGAGCCCAAAACAAGGCGTCTGTTCTCAAATTCGGTTGGGCGGTTGGGACCTTAAAAACCTGGTTTCGATGCTACCAACTTTAAAGTGGCAAAACTGGTTAGAAAACTAGTTCAAACGAATGCAAAAGTGTATTAATAATCATGTAGAATACTATGAAAACCAAAGAAAAGCATTTTCACTGATTAATCACTGCTTTATCATTATTAGGCACAAGACTTAAGAAGCAACCCTCGTATTTGGTCAAATGTTAATAAGACTGTTTATTTATGCTAAGATAAGATAAAACCTTAACAAAATGCCACAAAACTCACGATTCCTGGCCAGAAAGGCAATGCTATTATCTTCAAAGTACCTAATTTATTAAACCTCTGTTAATTTGGAAACATGAAACTTTATTTAACTTAACTACGCCTTATTGCAGCACAACTTGAACACAACGCAGCACAATTTCTTGATTCCTCAAAAAAAAAAGCTCAAGCCTGTGTTAGATAACACGGGCGCATAGGTCAGACGTAGAATACGTTATTCAATAACAGCCTTATTCAATAGATTTCTTTAAACAAGCTTTAAACGCTTGTTTAGTTACGCACTGTTTAAGGCTTTACGCAGCTTCTATGCAACCTTGCTAACATTGTTATTCATAAACATTTTTTCATTTTCTGCTTATGACAAAAACATAAAAAGAGAAGACCTCCAAAATGTTATTTTAACAGAATTTCGTGAGCGAACCTAACGGGCCATCGAGAAGTGAAACATGTTGTGTTTTTGATAAAATCGTGAAACATGTTGCGCTACTCAGAAAAACAGGTTTTCTTCTTGTTGCGAAGATCACAAATCATTTAAATTTTGTGATTGTTTGTAATTGCCATTTCTATCAACAAAAATAGCGAAAATTTGCAACAATGCACTTTTTCGCAATTTTGTTTAATTTCTATGAAGCTGGCATTTTTTCGCAAAATTCAATTTCATTGGATATGATTGCGGAGGCGTGGGTTCAATTCCGGCAGCTGGCATAATTTTTTTTTTTCTTAAAATATACATTTTTTTATTGTTTTTTTTAATCAATTTTTAGTAAATAATTTGTAATTTTTATAAATTTCAAGCGAAGAACTTATTTGTTTTCAGTCATTTTGTTTTTGTTTTTTTTTTTATTATTTAAGCTTAGGTAATATCGCAAAGGCGCGGGTTCAATTCCGGCGGCTGGCATGATTTTTTTTTCAATTTCGCTTTATTTATTATTTTTTTTAAACAATTTTTTAATAAATAATTCTATAAATAAAATTTTGAGCAAATAATTTACTTCTTTGCAATCATTTTATTTTGTTTTATTATTTAAGCTTAGGTGGTTAATATATATGGGCATATGCTTAAAGTAAATTTTATTTTTAATTTTTATGATGATTTCGCATGGATGTTTAATTGAATTATAATTTTTTTTCCTCAAATGGTTGCATTATTTAAAAAAAAATTATTTCATTTAAAAGTAAGTATTATTAAAAAAAACTGACAAAATGTATAAAATTAATTAAATTATTTGCAAGAAATGGTAAAAAATTAAAATAAAATGTACTCTAAACATATGCACAGACAATACATATTAACTTCCTAAGCTTAAATAATAAAACAAAATAAAATGACTGCAAAGAAGTAAATTTTTTGCTCAAAATTTTATTTATAGAATTATTTATTAAAAAATTGTTTAAAAAAATAATAAATAATGCGAAATTGAAAAAAAAAAAATCATGCCAGCCGCCAGAATTGAACCCGTGCCTTCGCGATATTACCTAAGCTTACCTCAGAAAAACAGGTTTTCTTCTTGTTGCGAAGATCACAAATCATTTAAATTTTGTGATTGTGTTTGTAATTGCCATTTCTATCAACAAAAATAGCGAAAATTTGCAACAATGCACTTTTTCGCAATTTTGTTTAATTTCTATGAAGCTGGCATTTTTTCGCAAAATTCAATTTCATTGGATATGATTGCGGAGGCGTGGGTTCAATTCCGGCGGCTGGCATAATTTTTTTTTTTCTTAAAATATACATTTTTTTTATTTTTTTTTTTTAATCAATTTTTAGTAAAGTATATTTTTTGACAGTATATGATTTCCCAAGCAACTGTCAATGCTACCTTGTATTATTATACCATGTGTACGTGTGCGTTGCTGTTGCTGCTTGCTTGCATGGAATATGTGTGTACGTGTGTGGTATAAATAAAATTCAAATACGGGAAAAAAACGAGTTGTAAGGAAAATATTTAATTTATCCACGTAAATTTTTAAATAAAATTGATACTCAGGCGTGGATAATGTTAATATGCATTATTTCCCTTAGTGCACTAAGGGAAAAACATATTAAATTTATCCAAAAACTTTTTTAATTTATCCAAAAAGCGAGTCATTTTTGCACCAATAACGCATTTGCATAAATCGACTACGCAAATATTTAAATTCATTTAAAAACTTTTTAAATAAATAAAATATTAAAATATTTAAACAGAAATAATAAAAAAATATATTAAAATTATGCACGAATTTTTTTAATATCTTTTAAAAATTTACTATTTGAAAATAAAACTATCTAAAGGAAATTTATATAAAAAATATTGAAATTAAAAACCAATATATTTAAATATTTCTCACGATCTGCGTCCATTAATGCCATTAGCATGGTTACTTTGTTTTCTTTTTTCGTTCCTTAATATCATACTAATTTTGAAAGTCGGTGCAATTATGACACCATATGTCAAAAATAGTATAAAACTATAGAACGATACAGAAGAAGTTACCATGTTAATGGCATTAATAAGCAAATTAATAAAGCAAAATATGCAGGCAAATGACAATCAGGCGACACATTCGTTGGAAAATGTCGAGTTGTCACTACATCCTACATATTTGCATTATATCTGCAGGCAATCGATAATACGTACGGCCAAATATCCCTCTTATACAACTCTTGCAACAAAAACAAAATGAGAATTATAAGAACTAAGGTTGCAACTACAAGAGAACAGAGTGCGATGCTGTTGCTGCTTGTCGGAATATGTGTGTACGTGTGCGATGCTGTTGCTGCTTGATTGTATGGAATATGTGTGTACGTTTCTCACACTGGTTCTGTGATGAACACACAGATAAACGTACTGCTCTTACACATGATGTTATAATACATAAAATACAAAGCATATGAAAATTAATACAAAATTTGAAGGAGTTAAATTTTGATTTACTTATAGAATCAAAAAAATTATATGTAGCAATATGATTATTTAAATACAAATCAAAAGAAGAAATATTAAATATGTTACGAGCATACTTGAATTTTCTTCAATGCATGCATAAAGTATTAAAAACTTATAATGAAAGTGACAAACATTTTCTCAAAATTTTGTGCTCACGATTAACACTCCCGTATAACGTATTCTACGTTAAAAAAAAACAATTACAATAAATTCTTATTCCCATTCGCCACATAAAAGCTACACATTGAGCACATCACATCAACTTCTGTTTGTCTTAAAGTCAAAAAGTGCGGGCTTAAGTTTCATAATTTGCAATAATGTCACTATCATTTTCAAGGCAGCCAATAATCCAAAAAAAAAAAATAAAATAAAAAACCAGCACTGACCAATACGATAACGGCTGAAAATCTCTTCATTCATAATTAAATCCACAAAATATCAAAAAATTAGATCAGCGTATAGAAAATATGAAATCACTCGCAGCCATTAAGCTACGAGTATGGCTTAAAATAACATAAAATGGCGCATCATGCTTCATTTGTTCAATGCTGAGCGTCTACTTCCGCTTCCACTGGATACGCGAGTATTTGTTAGAACTGATCCATTAAGACTATGTTTTGTATGTATGTCTGTATGTGTGATACACAAGGAACGCTGACTGTCTAACTTAATTTGAGACAATCTCATACCCGCTTGCCAAAAAGAAGAAGAAGAAGAAAAAAAGTAGTTGTTGTATGTTGCATTTATTATCTTGATTTATCTTTCTAGCACACATGGTTGAATGGTTGGATGGTTGAATGGATAGACGAATGAAATGAGAATGGGCATGAGTGCTGGTGCTGTCTAACAAAGTGAGGTGCATAAAAGTGCTTACAGAGTGAGAAGTATTGCCACAACTTTTCGCCAACAATTTCAGTTCAACTAAATTTATTGTAGCCGGTGGAATGATAACTGTTGTGAAAGAAATCCACTGATAGGGAGCAAATGAAATCAATTTACAAGTCACGTTGTCGCTGGACAATAAATACATCAGAGTCTATTTAATAAAATCATGATGTGCACTTTGGCCAGAGACATCAACATCAAAACTGTAGCGCAACCGGGCAGCATCAACACCCACTCACATGTAGCGTCAGTTTATCGATTTGATGTTCAAATAAATACATAAATAATGCTGCTCATTGAAATTCACAATGGCCAATATGCACACTCAAACACACACGCACACACACATATATACACACATAAACATACATTCCTACATATTGTATAGGAAGCATATCAATTGCGCGATATTAGGATAAATAAACATCAAATATTGAAGTTAGCCGCAGCAGCAGCGGGCAATAAAATCATCATCATCATCATCATCGTCGTCATCATCAATATCATCATCGAAACCATGACCACCCAAGGCTAATGCATTGTTAAGCTTTTAGTATTGATTGGTTGCCAAAAACTATGCGTCCTGGTCTGCAAGACTAGCATAACAAATAATTCATACAGTTCAGTTTAATAGAAAGTAGAGTAGACAGGAAAATCGCAGCTGCTAAAAATTTATCGAATTAAGAAGAAATCAACTTTAACTAAGAGATTTAACAGAATATCAATTTGACATCATAAGAATAATAATAAAGGCAAATGATTTTTATTGTGACTGTTTGATACGTATAATTAAGATTTTTTTTTTGACGTGACGAATCTTCGTTTTGCCGCGCAGGTTTCCCAAAAAATTGAAAAAGGCATTTTTTTCAAAATTCATTGGCGTTTTTTAACAACTGACTTGAGGGAATTTTACTTACAATTTAAACATTAGGACATTTGGCATTTAACATTTAACAATTAACATTTAACATTTAACATTTAACATTTAACATTTAACATTTAACATTTAACATTTAACATTTAACATTTAACATTTAACATTTAACATTTAACATTTAACATTTAACATTTAACATTTAACATTTAACATTTACCATTTAACATTTAACATTTAACATTTAACATTTAACATTTAACATTTAACATTTAACATTTAACATTTAACATTTAACATTTAACATTTAACATTTAACATTTAACATTTAACATTTAACATTTAACATTTAACATTTAACATTTAACATTTAACATTTAACATTTAACATTTAACATTTAACATTTAACATTTAACATTTAACATTTACCATTTAACATTTAACATTTAACATTTAACATTTAACATTTAACATTTAACATTTAACATTTAACATTTAACATTTAACATTTAACATTTAACATTTAACATTTAACATTTAACATTTAACATTTAACATTCAACATTTAACATTTAACATTTAACATTTAACATTTAACATTTAACATTTAACATTTAACATTTAACATTTAACATTTAACATTTAACATTTAACATTTAACATTTAACATTTAACATTTAACATTTAACATTTAACATTTAACATTTAACATTTAACATTTAACATTTAACATTTAACATTTAACATTTAACATTTAACATTTAACATTTAACATTTAACATTTAACATTTAACATTTAACATTTAACATTTAACATTTAACATTTAACATTTAACATTTAACATTTAACATTTAACATTTAACATTTAACATTTAACATTTAACATTTAACATTTAACATTTAACATTTAACATTTAACATTTAACATTTAACATTTAACATTTAACATTTAACATTTAACATTTAACATTTAACATTTAACATTTAACATTTAACATTTAACATTTAACATTTAACATTTAACATTTAACATTTAACATTTAACATTTAACATTTAACATTTAACATTTAACATTTAACATTTAACATTTAACATTTAACATTTAACATTTAACATTTAACATTTAACATTTAACATTTAACATTTAACATTTAACATTTAACATTTAACATTTAACATTTAACATTTAACATTTAACATTTAACATTTAACAGTTAACAGTTAACATTAACAGTAAACATTTAACATTTGACATTTAACATTTATATCACAGATTTTAATGATTAAAACAAGAACTTTAATGAACAAATTTACAAAAAACATCTACTTCTTCTGCCGTCAGGTTCTTAATTGTTTTGTTAAACATACTTCCTGTATGTGTGCGCACCTGTCTGTGGCTGTCTTGAAGTTTAGTCTCTTCTCTTCTGGTAAGGTTATGATGTGGAGCATTTCTAATGTATATGTTGTAAAATCTCCACATTGTCAAAATCAGGCGTATGTCCATGTTCCATAAATTGGACTGCAAGTGCTGTTTTCTGTTCTAAAAATCTGCGAGCTTTTGGGTCCGATCGATGCGAAGAAATTCTTGCCCGTAGCTTGGTTTTAGTTGTTCTATCATATGTATGTCATTGTTTTTCTCATTAAGAGCTGATGTGTTGAAACCCTGCTCAGGAGTATAATTTTTTACTTATTGATGTGTTATCCTTTTATAACATAAATGTGTCCAAAATATTACATTGATATTATATAACATGCTTAAATATGACATAAAGTGATCTTTACAGATAACTCTCTAAGCGATAAACCGAACATGAACTGAAACCAGAAAACACTATTATCTGTAAATATGCGTTCTTACATATCCTGCAAGCATGATACCACCTAGTTTGTTCGTGTCCAATACTCAATGTGGATTTCCTCATAATGTCGTATATGCAAGAGATTGACAAATAGCTGCATTAGATATTGCCATAGTAATAACTCTACTTCTTTTTTGTATGAAAGGATATGTTGACAGACCGTTGGAATCAGGAAATATAATTTGCTTTACTTCAAATGAACATTCAGACCCATTTAAGAAACATATAAAAACGCTCATAAACAAATACACACACATACGCACCCACGCATTCATACACACACACACACACTTGCTTGAATACATTGGGATACATTTACAGCTTTCGCTATTATCAGCATCACTGTTAAGAGGATTTACTAAATGATTATCGATTGCGGCGACGTTGATGTTGATACCAACTCTGGCGATAGCATTTCACTGTTTCAACTCACTGCGTGTTGGTAATACGCTCCAGCATATGAAGTTCATGACGATGCTACTGATGATAATAACGATAATGATGAAAATAATAATATGAGTGATATTCAAGGCAGAATAAAATGACCAGCGACATTGTCGCTTTTGACGATGATGATGAAGACTTAAGGGTCATGATGAAAAGATGGTTGATTATAATATAGTTGGGCATGTTGATGTTAAATATTGATATTTATGTTGTGATAATGCTTAAAATGATGCTGTTATTGACCAAATCAATATGTTGGTCATTCATATGTTTTATCAGGTTCTGCTATAAAAGTGTTCTTGTGTTTGCTATTCTTTCTTCTTTTTTTTTTCTCAATTTTCTCTCTTTCTCTTTCTCTTTCGAGTCCTATAGGAATGCGTTAGTTGCTTATTATCGATTTTGATGAGTTTTTTATTGGTCGCTATTTTGGGAAAAGACGTTATACATTCTTAAATATGTATATTCAAAACAGTGGCGCATATATCCTACGTTATTCATCAGGATTATTTTTATTGCGTCTTCAAAGCAAGTTGTTCGAACACTCATACTTATCTATTAATTTAACATATTCAGCATGCTTAAACGCACAGATTATTGGCAGCTACCCGGAATGTGGCTCAATCAATGGGGATTTGTAAATGCAAATTATTTGTTATAATAATGTTTTTTGTTGTATCAAAGTATACGAGTAGGAATATGTTTTGTATGTACGTGGAACTATTTTGCTACGATTCCGATGTCATCCACAGGGACGCTATTATAAGATTCTATGGATCATTAATTTTACCTTAAAAAATGCCTTTTCATGGTATTCTAAAGTGTTCAGAGGACTTTTTGTTGAACAGAATTTATACCTACTTAAGAATCATTCCACAAAATACTTTTTCTAAAATTAAGTACTTTAGAATTGGTAGTCATTCACACATTTTGAGAGATACGAGGACAATTTGCGTTGTCAGTTACTTTTGGAATTTTACACGTAAGAACTTTAAATGCAACATGGGTCCTGCCAACTACCATCTGCTAATAGACTACTGTCAAGTTTTGAGCAAACTGTGTCATTTAGGTTGTGTTTGACAGTCATTGAAAGCAGATAACCTGGAAAATGGAAAAAAGTGAATTTCGTGTACTCATCAAGCATAAGTTTTTGAGTAAAAAAAACCATCACCGATAACATAAAAAAAGCTTGATAAATATTATAGGGACTTTGAACCATAAATTTCAATGGTTAAGAAGTGGTTTATTTAATTACTGAGCACAAGTGCAGCTGAAAATTCAGGTCGTCACGTCATAAATCGTCAATTAATTCCATGCAATGATATTGGATGATCGTGGAATGAAAATACGTGAGATTGCTGAGGGTTATAGGCATGTTAACTGAGTGGGAGCATCACATTTTACATGAATATTTGGACATGAAAAAGCTTTTCGCGCGATAGGTACCACGATTGCGCACACTCGACCATGAGCGCAGCCGTGTGACAACTTTAAAGGAGTGGATGGCGATGTTCATCCATAATCCAAAGGAGTTTTTGCGACGTTTCGTAACCGTAGAGGAAACATGGATATATCACAACACATAAGAGACTAGTTTTCTGCGATGCATGCGGACTCATTCACATCGATTACCTTGAAAATGGTAAAACGATTAACGGCGAATATTATTCACAGCTGTTGGACGGCTGTGGACGGATAAACATTGATTTTGAAGCAAAAACGACCGCATATGGCTTAGTAAAAAGTGCTCCTCCCCCTTGTCTACGGACAGCAGCACACCACTGTGGACGCCACGGTAAAAATTCTAAATTGGGCGACTAACTGTTACCTCATACAACATATTCTCCATATTTAACCCCCTGCGAATATTTCCTATTTCCAAACCTGAAAAATGGCTCGGTGGTAAATAGGTTTGGTCTGAATGAAGAGGTCTTCACTGAAACAAATGCCTATTTTAAGGACCTTGATAAAATCTATTATTTTTGTATTTTGTATTTTGTATTTGGTATTTTGTATTTTGTATTTTGTATTTTGTATTTTGTATTTTGCATTTTGTGTTTTGTATTTTGTATTTTGTATTTTGTATTTTGTATTTTGTATTTTGTATTTTGTATTTTGTATTTTGTATTTTGTATTTTGTGTTTTGTATTTTGTATTTTGTATTTTGTATTTTGTGTTTTGTATTTTGTATTTTGTATTTTGTAGTTTGTATTTTGTATTTTGTGTTTTGTATTTTGTATTTTGTATTTTGTAGTTTGTATTTTGTATTTTGTATTTTGTATTTTGTATTTTGTATTTTGTATTTTGTGTTTTGTATTTTGTATTTTTTATTTTGTATTTTGTATTTTGTATTTTGTATTTTGTGGTTTGTATTTTGTATTTTGTATTTTGTATTTTGTATTTTGCATTTTGTATTTTGTATTCTGCTGTTTGAATGATATTTAAATTTTGTACTCATAACAATGATAATAATATTTTGGCTGTTGCAGTATCACTCAAACTAAAGGAACTGTTCCCAGTATTCATTTAGAATAATTTAGAGCATGCGCTCTTCCATTGTAAGAGAAGTACTCACTATGAACAGCTGATTTTTGACTGGAATGTTGCGCTCTAGTTGGAATTTGCAAAAAAGCAAAATTGTTACAAAAAGTCAACAACCTGCGTTTATAGTATGAGGACGCTATTTAAAGAGTGACGGGTGCCAAGAGCAACTAGACTAACCACCCCGACATGAATTATGCACAGCATCTTTGAAGTAAACAATATGTGACGCGACTCGTAGCGTAACAAAAAACGAGCATGATGCTAAAACAAAAACAAAACATCAACAAAATGCAAAAAAAAAAAAAAAATAAAAAAGAAGCAAGCAAACATACAACAGCAAGACAAGAAAAGTAAAATCGAAAAGGTTAAAGAAATGTGACAAAAAGCAGGAAAAGAGTTTACATGCGGCCATATTTTAGTGACATCTTCTGCATTCTGATTGTCATGTTGTGCCTGAAGATAAACGCAGTTGTGTGTATATATATAAATATATATGTGTGTAGGAGATGGTGCACTAGTTATCCTTTAAGAATTATATAGAAATTCTAAGAAAAATTGAATAATCTTGGTTTTCATTTTTTACATTTTTGTGTGTAATGATATATTTTACATTTTTGACGAAGAGTACGATAACAATTGTTGCATGGAAGAAGACCTGATCCATTGCAACTAATGACTAATCAATATATGGATCATAGTGTGTCGGGTCTTGGAAATTATAAATGGTGACTCTTGGTTTTGAAAAAAAAATGTCTGTCTGACGAAACTAATTTTCATATTGGCGGCTATGTTGTTAAAAAAAATTTCCGCATTTGGGGATTCGAAAACCCGCCAGTGATTCAGGAGATGTCATTGCACTTGCAATGAGTGACTGTTTGGTGCGGATTGTAATGCCGTATTTTTTTTTCGAAAATGATAAAGAAAGAGCTGTTACAGTCAACGGAGCACACTACATAGACGTAATGAACAATTTGTTGTGGCGGGAGATGGATGGTCACCATATAACTGATGACCTCTACTTGCAACAGGATCGTGTTATGTGCCATTCAAATCTCGGAAATATTAAGTTATTGAGTTATCAAAATTTAATCGAAATATATTTTAAGGTTTTTTTTTTCAAATTGGAAAAAAAAATTTCCATTAACCCTTTATAGCGGTGTTCATTTTTATACAATTTTCTCTTTAATCTGTGCATTTTTGACTCAAGTTCAAATGTGTAAAAATTGTTCTCACTTCCAAAAAAATTTTTTAACCCTTTAACGACCAAATAAAATAATCCATTATTAATTTTTGTTAATTCGAAGGATTTATCGGGGATTTAAGTGGACTTAAAAAAATGAAAGCTCATTAAAAATAAGAAATTTTGAGGAAAAACACGAAAAACGAACAAGTTCAAAGTGTCTAGATTATAAAAGGAATTGATTAAAAAAAAAAATTGAAACTCGTAAATTTCCAATAACCCCTAAAGCGAGAGTTTTGCCTCTATTTTGCCCAACGTGTGTCAGCCCAGTTAAAGTTTCAGCTGAATAATAATACAATTTTTTACACTTAGCGTTTCTTACACAACCAGTGTCTTTTAGGCCTGCAAGAAAACCTTCGGCACCAAATGAGGGATGAGACCCAATGTCATCCATTGGATGTACACGGCTATCGTCAGGCCCATACTAACCTATGGCTCGATTGTATGGTGGAAAGCCACTGAGAAGACAAGCTACCTCAACTCTCTCTCTAGAGTACAGAGATTGGCTTGTCTAGGAATAACAGGTGCGCAACGATCAACGCCTCAGGCAGGCCTGGAGGTCATATTGAACCTCCTCCCCCTGGACGAGTTCATGAAAACCACTGCAACCAAAGCGGCGTTTCGACTTAAGGAAGCTAAACTTTGGAGGCACTGGACGCATGAACACGCCTCTATACTCACAAAGTATAGTCCTGAGGATCGCGCCACCACCTCCGATTACATCACCCCGGAAATAGACTTTCTGCAGAACATGTCATTCTCCTTTCCAAAAAGAGAAGAATGGGATTCGAACTACCCTTTTAGTGAACACGAAATCCAAATCTTCACATGATGGATCCAAAATGGAGAATGGCACGGGAGCCGGAGTCTACTGTAATACACTACAAATATCCCCGTCATACAGACTTCCAGATTACTGTAGTGTCTTTCAAGCAGAAATTTTTGCGATCGAAAAAGCGGCTACGACAATCCTAACAAAGAACATCAATCCATCAAGGATAACAATCTTTGTGGACAGCAAGACTGCGAAAAAAGCACTCCGCAGCGAAACAACAAAATCGAAATCTGTACTGAGCTGCCGGCAAGTTCTTACCAGAATCAGTCCTCCCCACAAGATCAATATCTGCTGGTTCCCCGGTCATCGTGACATACAGGGAAACGAAATAGCAGACAGATTGGCTAGGGAGGGTTCTGAACTGGAAAGTAGTTATGTGATTGGGTTGATCATGGCTCCAATCGGAGAATTCAAGAAGAAAATAAATGATAAAGCCAGAAATAACACAAATAACTTGGTCAAAAAGAGACGACTGTGTTATCTCTTGCCATCTCTGGCCTAAACTCTGCGATAAAAGGATCCAATCCCTACTTTCAATGAGTAAAAATGAAACTCGCATCTTAATAGGGGTCCTTACGGGCGATTGTTGTATAGGCACAATGGCCTCGCGACTAGGAATCCCGCACCCAGACTTCTGCAGAAGCTGTGGAGATGTCGAGGAAACAGAAACCATCAAGCATCTACTTTGCGAGTGCCCCAATCTCCAAAAAAGCCAGCTTCGCCACAGGGGAAGCAGAGTGTACGGAGAACTACAAGAGCTCGTGGACGTACCACTGATGGATCTTTTCAGATTCATACGGAGCACCGGTTGGTTCGACCAACCTTGCTCCAGTGACTAAGATTTTTATTTTGGTTTTGCCACATTTAGGTCCACAGACATAGGGAACCACAATGGACCAATAGGCCCCTTTGTAGGCAACATCGGGTTGCCCTTCCCTCTTAACCTAACCTAACCTAACCTACACTTAGCGTAGTTCAGTAGGCAGTTGAAAAACATCTCAAATGAAAACTAAACCACGATCTGAGTCCTAATTCAATACATCACAGAATATTAAAACTTTTTGGTAAAATAGAACCGGTAGGAAACGTTGCATGTTATAAAAGGTAAACCTTCTGTATGTTAACCAGAACTGTTAAATTTCTAAATGACTCAGTTAACATTATTGAGTAAAAAAATTAATCTTAATTAGAACTATATTTACCAACCTAGAGAGAACTGTTATACTGCCATTATTAAATGCTCAAAACTCGCTCAAATGGCGACCATTCTGCAACCATGACCACAGCTAACGACAAAACTATAACGATACTTGCAAGAGTTCATCGAATGCGAAATTCGAACAATACAAACGATGTACGAAATACGAAATTTCAAGAAAAATACTCTTTGAATTTTACGGTCTTTTGACAGGACTCACATACGCTCTTTAAGTTTTCCAAATCGTTCGGTATACGCTCTCTCGCGCACTCTCTTAAATTCTTGACGATTTGAGTTCGGTGCACTATCCGCTTTGTAAGTTGTTAAGCATCATCGTGCTTCGTTTGACATCCACATACAGTACGGTATGTGTATCACTTTTCGCGCTTTCGAGCCAAACCAAAAGTTAACAGTAATTACATCACGTATCCGAATAACAAAACTGGAGAAGAAATGTAAGTACCAGCGAACTAGTAGTCCTTAATGAGATTCGCATCGTCCTTCGTTGTCGAAAACGTTTGTGCGAAATGAAACGAAATGATGTTCGAAAACTTAACAGCTTCGGTGTGTGTTGAGAAAAAAAAAAGAATTCAACGAGCATCGAACGCAATTTTTAGATGAAGAAGCTGAGGTTGGCAGTAGATGCGTTTCGGACGTTGAATTTAACGGTCGGCTTAACGAATACAACGGCGAACAATTTCTTGATGAGGTTTGATAAATTAAACAAATGAAACCAGATTTCAAAAAGTTAATTGTAAAATTCTTTTAATAACAGAAAAAAAAAGAAAATGTGACAAATAGTGATTTGTTTTTACTTGAGTGTTTTCAAAGAATATTAACTAAACGTGCTTGATAAGAAAAAAATTTAATTTTTAATGTGCCTAGAATCAAAGCTTAAATTCTATTAGAAAGTGCTAATATACTTTTATATAATTCTGAAAATCTAATCGCTGAAAAACGCCCTTCATTTGTTGTCGCTTTTTTGTTGTCGTTTGTTTTTTTTTCTTTTTTGTTCGCATTCAACACCAGTTCATTCATCAACGTCGCTACTTTAAGTGTAAACGACTTGACTATGTAACCATATAGGTGTGTGTGTGTGTGTTTGTGTGTGCTTGTGTTGGTGTGTGAAACACGTTGCGAAAGTGCTTCGTTTGCGGTTTTCATCATTTACACCGTTTCATCTACAGCTTACTGTACCACCAACCGCACCCGCGACCAACATTTCAACGCTTTACCCAGTCGCACCAACTCCCACTCCCCGCCATAACTCTTCACATAACCCAGTTTTTTTTTTTTTTTTTGACAAAACACAGCACAGCTTCCTCCTGGCTGGCTGCCTGCCTTCTTCTTCATCTTCTTCAACTGCCATACTTTTAAGTTTGTTCACATCCACAAATCTTTTCTACACAATTTCCGCAATAATTCTTTAGCTTGGCTTTAATTTTCTTTTAAACGTTTTATTCATGTGTTTATTTTAAAAAAGTTTTCTTTTGCCCTTTCTCTTCAACAAGCTCCATTTGGAACATTTTCTTGTTTTCTTCTTTCTGTTCCTATTAATTTCAATTATTGCGTCTTGACGTCTTGGCTAAGCATTTCTACTTGATGTGACCAACATATGTTTTTCTTTTTATTGTTTCTTATTATTTGCTTGTGACAACATGCTGTTATTTTTCTTTTTGTCTTTAAGTTGTGCCTTTCATGCTACTACGTATTGCTCGAAGTGTATGGGTGTGTGTGTGTGTGTGCTTGTGTGTGTATTAGGGTTTTGGTGATATCCTTGTTGTTTATTTATGTGGCGATTAGCTGTTTGAATTATTGCTCAGCTATCGAGTGTGCAATAAAACAAGCTCCTGACGTATTTACTTCCTCACATTTTTAATGCAGCAGCCAGATTTCAGTTGCCACACACAGATTGTGTGCGCTGTGCAATGTATTTGGAAAATTATTTTAAGACTTAAACAATCACAGTTCGTCAAGTTAGAGCTGCTTCACCAAAACTACAACACAATTCAACACAATCCAGTTGCATCAGTCAATAGTGTCACGGTAAGTTTGATTTAAAGCGACATTGTTTTCTTTTTAGTTAAAAATACTTTACGTGCAGGGTACTTCTAGACCATTTTTAAATATTTTGTCTTCTGTACTTCCCTTTTTTTAGCCCTATATGTTTTTGTAACCACAAAATGGCTTCAACATTAATAGTTACCTTTTTGAAGCCTTTTATACAAATCTGAGGTTTGAGTGGAATTATTTGGAATAGAATTGTTTGTTTAAAATTTTTTCGTTAAGCATTTTAAATGATAAGGAATCAAAAAATACTATTTTTAAAATTTTTTTATATCTAGCTTTCCTATTTTGATCGTAATAGTATTACATTGAATACAAATTTGAGCTTAAGGCCAAGTATGTTGACACCAAGACAACATAAAGACAATGAAGGCAACAAACCAACAACGGCTCTGTATAGAGCAAATCACACAGCAGATTAGATAGACTGTTTCGTTGGCCTCTACACCAACTCATCAGTAGTCTTGCATGACTTTTCACTGTGATCCACTTAAGCTAAAAAGTCCTACTTATACTGCCAATATGCGGACAAAGTTACTCGGAAGTTTATTTTTGACAGAGAGAACGCTTTTACATTAGTAACTAAGTTCTTATCTACTTATGATGCACCTTGTGCCAAGGTTAACCTTGAGCGTGTCATAATTTTAGGCATAGCCTTAACTCCTGTGAATCTTCGAAATTCGATCAGAGTGGCTTACTGCTATCAGATTATGTTGTGGTTTTTTTTTTTGTTAATTCCTCCCTTTTTCCACATTTCCGTTTAAGGGTTCAGTTAGTTTAACCGATGGTACACCTTAACGGTGTGGAAAAAATTTTTTATGATAAACTTTGTTGTTTTTGTGATAAACACACATCTAATCATATTTTCTTTAACATTAATATGGACGTGATAGTATTACACCAAAACTATAATTAATTATTGGATTTAAAAAAAACTTGGTGTCCAGATCAATATAAAAGATACTTTTTAACCTAATGGTTAAAATTAATTTATCAGAAAAATTCGAAATAATCAAAAAAAAAAAGGAATGAGCACTTCTTCGCTCTTGAATGACATTATTCTTGAGTTGCTTCACGGCCAATTTCTTCACTTGCACAATTTCGGTTGTTTGAGTCTCCGAAGCATGATGATAACAGATCCAACCTTCAGAGGCAAATTATTTGTAATCCTTACAAATCAATGAATTCAGGAACACTGTTCGATAATTGGTTGCTTCGTCTGAAAACAATCAACTGATCTGAACGAATGTAATTATCCAGAAATTGCATTTTGAATTATGAAATTCAAATCGATTTTGTTTTTATTTTTATTTTTCCATACAAAATGTATGGAACACCGATTTTTCCGAGAAAATGACAATTTTTTTGCTGTTTACAGCTACCCTGTGCGAAGACGAACACACACAAAAATAAAAACAACAGCTCGAATCGGGCAATCCGTTCTCGAGTTATGGGCGTTATTATGTATGCCACTCTGTTTTGTTTATAAATGACACTTATTCGGACATGACAATCTGACTGTTTTCATTATCCATCGTCGCTGGTCAGTGTGGCTTACGCGTGTATTACCTCGCCGCGCATTTGACTGACTTCGTGGACCTATGTCAGGCTCGTCCTCTCCTTGAAGTTGTAATGCACACTGTACGACACAAAAAATTACCAATTTTAATTCTTTCAATTTTTTCGCTTTGGGTACTTTCTTACTTTCTTTTTTTCTACACCAAATCAGTATTGAGGCAAATAAAAAAATTATTAAAATCGGCCGAGCCATTTCTGAGTTTTAGCAAGACTAACTCACGGCAATTGATATTTATATATTCAGAAGATAGAAAGATAGAAGATAAGAATAAGATGATAAACACGATTTGTTTTTGTCTAAGAATTGAGAAGATTGTGCTGTCATATCATTTTATTGCAAATTCTATAGGAAATTTTTGTAGTACATTTCAATTTGAATAAAAATAGTCAGCTCAACCATCAGTTTTTAAGTCATAAGGTGGTCTAAGGATCGATCCTCACAATGGGCAAACAAATAATTTTTTTTTTATTTATTGAAATGACAGCTTTTGTGTCCTTTTTTGAGTAAAAAGTGAATATGTTGGAGCTTTCTTCAAATAGGGTGCTTATTAAGTGCTTAAATTGAATTTATCAACGAAAAGAAATTGAATGATGGTTTTTTGTTATTCTAAGGAAACGATGTTATTAGAAAAAGACGTTGTACTGAAATTTTGTGCAATTTTGAAGACATGTGAATTTTTTTGGTGTTAAAATAACAGAATTTTCTTTTAATTAATTCGACGAACAGTTTTGCTAATAATAGTATGCTAGTAGGATAATTTACATTTCTTAAAAAGAGGCGGAAGAGGCGTGGTCAAAATAAAGTATGCCATAACCTAATCTAGGTTTCTAGTAATGTGTATGCCGAATTTGAGTTAAATCCGTCCAGTCGTTAAGATTTGTTGGCTATTTAAAGTAGTCTGATGTGGCAATTCCCATACAAAATTACCAATTTCGATTTTTTTACTTTTCCGCTGTTCCTTCGAGTTTTTTGTAATTTTCTTCTAAACCACATCTGTATTAAGGCAAACAATACAAAAAAAGAATTATTAAAATCGGTCAAGCCGTTTCTGAGCCTTAGCAAGACTAACGCACACGCATTTCATTTTTATATATAAGAAGAAGAAGAATATAAGAAGATTATGTATCTTTCTGTTGAAGAAGGGTACAATCTATACAAATGACACTGAACAACAAAATCGATTTTTTTTCCAAAATAACAATGTTCCGACAATGGATTCTGGTAGAGGGGACAAAAATACAAGTCTGAGTCTTATTTTAGGGTGGATTTAATTTTCCCCCTTTTTGAACATTAAAAGAGAGAAAAAGTTTTAAAAGATGTGATTCTTTTTAAAAACAAAAATTGTGAACACAACAACAAGTATATGGCGCATATGGTAACAAGTTTTGGTACAATAAAATAATGGGAACCTGAGAAAGGGATTAAAATTAACTTTTGTTTTAATTTTGCTTTTCATAGTTTTTTTATTTGAACCTAATGTATCTTATCAGCCAAAGTGCATCCGATAAGGTTCGTTGCTATTGCTAAGTATAATGTGCCAAATAAGTAAAACACTTTTTCCATAGAAAGTAACCCCCTAAAAGCAAGTTTAGTGCCACATTTCAGCATCAATTCTGAATAAGTACGAAATTAACCTTAAACAGATTTTAAGTTTTCACTTATTTCTGGCATTTAAGTTGAATTTTTAGCTTTGGTGTAGTCAGAGGCTAATAGTACAATTTTTTGATAACTTTTTTTTGTGGAACATTTTAACCCATTATATCCTTGTTTTATGGGTCTTTTTTTCCTTTTATCACAAAGAGATCAGAAAAGACCCGTAAATTGAAAAGTTAAGGGGTTTAAATGTTGCACAAAAATATTAAAAAAATAAATAAATAACTGGCCATTTCAGCCCTTGAAAGGACTTTGACCTAGCTTCTTATGATCAATTGTGTTGTGCATGTTATTAAGTTTGTACACAATTGACCGAGAAATGGACCTACAGGCTTAACGCCGACTCCGAACGGCGATGAACGGAATGTTCTTATTCTCAAGAAGCTTTACATGGCATTTTGATTACTCTCTGAGGTTTGCCATTGTCTGCAGAGAGGTGGCGGCCGTACAGAAAAATTATTTTAATTCAAATAATTTTCTGTCGCTGCTGGGGTTCGAACCTGGGTCTCCAAAGTTCGTTGACATAGCGGCCACGCACTTTAACCAACTACGCCACGGACGCCACTGCACAAAAATATTCCTCGTAGTATTTTACATAAACTCTCACAACACATCCTATACCCAAAATGTCAAGATAACATGATTTCCTATGCCGATTCACCATAAGAATGTTCACAAAGGGGGAAAATTAAATCCACCCTAAAATAAGACTCAGACGTAAACTTTCAAAACGCCGATACGCGTGTATTATTTTTTTTTCCACTCTACCAGAATCTATTGTCGGAACCTTGTTATTTTTTTTCATGTTGAACAGTGCAATAAGAAATGTAGCGAAAACTCCATTAGAATGTTTGAGAATTTCGTAATATTGTTTGGCGATGCTTCTTTTTCTTTCAGGTCTGCCAAACGCTTGGACCATTCTAGGCTAATTTTACAAGCTAGAAGTTCCCTAGTTCATATCCCAGCTGACACAGAAAATTTTTCAATTGAAATTAAAATTTTTAAGATAAGTCATCGAAGCTCTTTAATAAATTCTCCTTATTTTGACACTAAAATAAACGTTTGTTTCTGGAATTTGAAAATAGTTGCAGTTTTTAATGAATATTTAGACAATATAAAGCTGAGAATACTGTCTGTCCCAAAGAAGTTTTGGGCAATGGTGCTGGATTCCCTGCACCATTCAAAACTGTTGATGGAATTACTGATGATGCCGTCATAATTTGTGGTTTATTTGCAAACATTTTTAAAGAGTAATTTTATTCGGATTCCTTTGATCCGGATGAGGGATATTTTGAATAAATGAATTCTACACCCAAGGTTTCTTTGGGGCCTATATATTTTTCCCCCAGAAGATATATTAAAGTATATTAGATCAATCGATGAGGACTTTCACGCTAGACCTGATGGAATTTCTGCCGCAGTGATAACTCAATGCGGTTCCGTTTTGTGTCAACCTTTATTTTTATTATTTAATAAATCTATTAATGTAGGCTATTTTCCACTTTTTTGAAAAAATTAATTTATTAGTCCAATTTATAAAAAAGGTTGAAGTTATAAATTATAAGCCCATCGCTACGTTTTCATCGATTCCCAAACTTTTTGAGCGAAAGGTTTACGATTAACCTTAAGCGTCACTCCGTTAAGGGTCACTGTGGAGAAGATTTAACGACTCGTTAGCATGTTTTTGTTAATGGCAGATCCACTGTGTCTAATTTTATCGATTTTACAACGAATTTTGCTTAAATTCGATCGAATCTGGTAACCAGGCCGACTGCATTTACACTGACTTTAGTAAGGCATTTGATAAACTTCCTCATAATCTAATTTTATTTATTAAAAGCTGAAGTCTTTGGAATTTCCGCAATATTTTGTTAGCTGGATTTTGTTAGTAAACACGTTTGTTCGAAATCCGGCGAAATCCGGTGTTCCTCAGGGTAGCCACCTTGGTCTACTTCTGCTTATTTTAGCAATTAATGATGTAACTCACATCATTAAACACTCTCACAGAACAATAAGCTTTCAAGACAATTCAGCCCTACTCCAGTCTGATCTGAACTCTTTTGAGGTTTGGTGTTCTAAAAATAATATGTTTCTAAATTCAGATAATTGGCAAACTATGACATTTTCGCGAAAAAATAACAGTTCAATTATTGATTACCAAATTGAAGTTGTGTTGATGTCGTGAAAGACCTTGGTGTATACATGGATTCTTAGCTATCGTTTAGCGTCCACATTGATAACATTTGTAAAAAAGCATTTTCAATGCTTGGATTTATAAAACGCTGGGTCAAAGAGTTCATTAGAATGATTACAACTACAACGTTGTATTATGCAGTCGTGCGTCCTCACTTGGAGTACGCAAGTCAAGTGTGGTCTCCAAGTTACAATGTGCATTAGACCGTATCACCTTGTATGGAAAAAAAGTAAACCCATTTTGACCCCGCCTCAATCGTTGGACATTTAAAAGACATTTTCAAACAAAATTTTTTTTTTTTTTTTAAATGGTCCCTATGGTGCTTTTTTCTTGTTTTAGTTATATCTTCTGTGTTTCTTGTCCGATCCCAAAGATTTTTCATACATGTATTTATTGTTTTTTTGCAATTTTTTTCTGATTTTATTTTTTCGCGAATCTTGTTTTTTTTAAGTTATCACCCACCTTATCTCAGTTGCTACTATGTTAACAAAATCTAAAAAGAGCAAATAATTAAAGCTCACAAAAAATTATTAAGACCATGGAAACAAATGATATCCATTACATTCATTTTTAATGCAGTTCCAAACGATTTTATCCCAAATTTAATACTTCCGAAATGTTCGTCACTCATACTCGAATTTTTATTAATTTTCTAAATCTTTACGGGATTCAAGGTGGCTGTAGCACTCGAAGCTGTCAAGCTTCACGAAAATGTGCCCCAAACGATTTTCGATTGTGCCGACTTTTGCACAATTTGGACGTAACGCTCGATGTTTTGCGAGTGACAAGGATAATCTGTGAAAAACATATAACATGATAAATACAATTTAATATATGACGTCAAATTTAATCATTTATTTCATAAAAAAAATATCTGCTATAATGCTCACCAGGAATTTTAATAATGACGTCCAAGTACTGCAGATCAGTCAATTGCTCTTGAGTAAAAAACTGAAGACATGGTGGATCAGTGATCTGAAATTTGGTCCAATGGATCATTTCAGTGTATGTGGTGCTGCCATATTGGATAAAGGGCTGGTGGTTGGGTCCACGAAATTGCCGAATACGATCTGTTAGGTTTGAACGGGCTTCAAATCGAAGACGAAGAATTGATGTATGTTGCTATTGTTGTTGTAACAATGATGCAGGCAAAGCGAAGATGTTTGTTGTTTTTGTTGACTGCATAGCGAAAACGGTGGTGGTGATGGCCTTTTTTGTTGTTGGTACAAATGTTTAAATATTTTTTGTTCATGAATGGAACCGATGATGAGCTGGGGGGGGTGGTGGAGTCATTTAAAGCCGACAACAACTACTGTTGGGCAGAGTTTGTAACAGAGCATGATTTTATTAGTTAAACTTACTCTCAACGAAAAATAATCGTCAACTTTAATAAACAATTAGAGATTTTATTACAATTATAGTAAACATCAAATTTCAAATATAAAAGGTTTTTGCAATCTTCAATACTCGATATAATTGACTTTTATTAGTTGTCTTATGAGAACAGTTGTGATTGAAAAAGCCAAGTTATTTGTTTAATAAAAAGTCGAGTATGACTGACGAAAATTTCGAAAGTGTTATTTTTGGGATAAAATCGGTCGGAACTGCACCAAAAATAAATTCTATGGATATCATTTGTTTGCATGGTCTTAATGATTTTTTGTGAGCTTTAATTATTTGCTCTTTTTAGATTTTGTTTACATAGTAGCAACTGAGATAAGGTGGGTGGTAATTTAAAAAAAAACAAGGTTCACGAAAAAATAAAATCAGGAAAAAATTGCAAAAAAACCCCAAAGACATATATGAAAAATCTTTGGGATCGGACAAGAAACACAGAAGATATAACTAAAACAAGAAAAAAGCATCATAGGGACCATTTCAAAAAAAAAAAATTTTTTTTGGAAAATGTCTCTTTAATGTCTAACGATTGAGGTGGGGTCAAATATAGGTTAGTTTTGGTGATACGGTCTAATGTGCATGTTGATCTAATAGAGATAATTCAAAAATCGTTGTTCGGTTTTCCCTAAGGAGTTTAAGTGGATTTGACATTTTAAACCTTCCTACTTATGAGGATCGCTTAAAACTATTAAGAACTGAGTTATTATTGACTCATTTATCAATGACTCAATTATCATTGAGTGAGCGAAGGAAGTCTACAGATATCGTCTAATTGCACAAGTTCAGAACCGATGTATTTGATTCTCCAGAACTTCTTTATCTTATAAATTTAAACTCTAAAATTAGAAGCAGTAGAAATGCTAACAATTTAGTCGTGACTTCGTTTGTCGTGACTTCTTGTGTCGTCCTTGAGCCCAACCATATTTTGGCGGGTACATTTTTTCTCACATGTACTTATTTTGAGGCACTAGTATCAATATCGTTGAAAATTTCAAAGATTTTTGGGTTGTGACTTTGAATGCGTTACCGATAAGAATCTGCGAAAAGGCTGTAGTAGCTTAGCTCGATTGTTATTGCATGTCTAAAAAAAACAATATATCTTTGAACCAATGAAAAGTTTCTACCTAAGAATAAGAAAAACGATTAGAAAGAAATTCAAACTTTTGATTTTCGATATTCTGATCAAAAAATACCTGTAATTCTTCAATAAAATTAGAATTGTTCAATTATTCATCGATTCGAGAGCAATGATTTTATTGCCTTGAAAGTAATCTTCATTGCAAGCAATACCCATGTTTTAAAGCTTCCTCCAATTTTGAAAAAAATTTTCATAGACCGACTTTGGAATAGGCTTCAGCTTCTTATGCGAATTCTCCTTTATCGCCTCAATCGTCATAAAACGCTTTCCGCGAAGTGGTAACTTGAGTCGTGGGAATAGGAAAAGTTACATGGAGCTATGTTGGGCGGTACCGTATGCATGTTGTTTTTGGTCTAGATAAGATATGTGAGCCAGTGCGTTGTCGTGTTCAAGAAACTACGAGTTGTTTTTGCACAATTCTGATATCTTGTTAGAAAAAAAAAATTTCTGATGAGCTCCTTGCTCAACTAAATTCGACATTACTAAATTCGCAGAACACAATAAACACTGACTTGTTTGTAAAGCTATCACGCACGAACTGCTGACAAATGGCGCTCAAACAGTTATTATTAGAGCACCAGATGACAAATGTACCAACCCGCAAAAACCACTTGTTTGACTACATCTCAAGTGCGGTTCATTTGATTGGAAAATTTCGGGTATATTTTAATCAGAAGGTATATCTGCGCTGTTTGTGGGTTTCTTACGTTAAACAGTGTTTTTTCTAAAATGTCAATGAAATGACTTAAACAAATATTTTAGCAGTACTCTTAGCTAGTTTTGGATTTACTTTCATATGACATAATATTCATTGGAAAAAATTATTCTAAATTTTTGCATATGTGTACATTAGACCAAGTCAAATGCTACTTTGTATGGAATCCTACATGCCCCACCCTTCCTGAAAAAAACAATGGTTGCAAATGAAGTAATTAGAGCTCTTAAAAGTCCAAGAATTGTCAAAAATGGCCTAGTTCTGTTCAAAAATCCGGTTGTCGGAGATTGATTTTTGCTCGGGCGTAAGAAAAAAAAATTCGGAACTAATATTCTGGGAGCTGGATTCAAGAAGATCTTAAATCATTATCGAAATCTGAACTCTATTGCACTAAAAAAATTCTGGAATCTAAAAATTCTCCTATTCATAACTTTAGGGCCCAAGATAACTTTGATTTGCACCCTACTTAGGGTTAGTTATTTCAGCTTGATAAAAACTTACGGCGAAAAAAACGTTGATTTTTGACGAAAAAGTGATTTTTTTTTTTCAAATCAAAACCGCTTCGATATCTTTTTGGATTAAGGATCTACTCCCGTACCCGACTCCCGGAATATGAGTGTCGATAAAGTTTCTGGACTGTATATAAATAGGCAAAACATAAGTTTGCCATTAGTATGAAATACTATTGACACTTAAGGTCTGCAACGAACTATCCATTCTACTTGTACAAATAGATATAACAAGTAAGAACCTGATATTATTGGTACAGATACAACAAAGAGTAGATCAAAACATGTGCTTATATATTTTGGATTCAGCAGAGAGCGTCTCATCTCTTTTTCTGGTTCTCATTGTAGTGGAAGCTTTTTTCTCTTTATCTGTTCCATTGAGTTAAGTAACTGTTTAACTCCTTTTTAAATGGATATATACCAGTGGTCAAGAATGATAGAAACAAAATTACGCGTTCGGCAGTCCCGTTATCTAATGCTCTCTTTCTCAACTGAGTGCGTAACGTCACACAGTACTTCTGGTTGACAAAAACGTATGCAAATGTGCGATCGCTTAGGCAAATTGACGAAATTGAAAATAAATTTTTTCGGAAAAGTAAAGTAAAAATATCCACTCTTCTGTATAAAAATATGAATATTTTCGTATACGAAAAATATGAATTTTTTAAATTTTGAAGATTTTTATCTCCTAAACCATTCTAGACCAACAAAATTTTATTGCACCAACAGGTTAAGGAGGTCTATACACACAATACAAAAATGAGAAAAAAAATATTTAGAAGTTGGCCCCAAAGTAAAATTATACCAAAGTCTGACAATATCGCTTGTGACGTCATGCTCTCTCTTTCTCTCTCAGTTGCGGAATGCGTAATCTTGTTTCTATCATTCTTGACTAGTGGTGTTCACAGGCATACTACTACAATTTTCGTGGCACTCTCGCTCTTTGCACTGACAACAATTTTGTGTGCAGGTATTAATCAATAATTGTGTTATAATTATCATTTTCATCATCATTATCGTTATCAGTATCGTTATCATTATCACAATCATTAAAATTGTCACTATCATTATTATTATTATTATTATTATTATTCTGCAGATAACGCATTTTTATATGCCTGAAACATTTCGTGCAGAGCAAAACACACGAGCGAGAGGCGCGAACCTTTTCTCTTGAAGTTTCAGCGTCAACTGATTGAGAGTAATTCGAACATTCGATCGTGTACGTGTTTCGATTCTCGAATAAAGCTTTCGAGTCTTACCGCGCGTGGTACTACGTGAACATCACTGTACTACGTGAACATTACTGATAAATACCATTCAATATAAATATTCCAGATCGTTCTCTTTGTGTTAATGTTGTGTTTAAACTTTTCTATTTAACGTGATCACCGGAAAGTGATTTTAGTTTTTTATTGTAATAATTTTTTAAAGGAAAATATAATGCAAATATGGAATATTAGTGGAAAATATGCATTGTACCTATATAAAGTGTTTCTTTTATGTTTGCTTATTTCGATTTTTATTCTTTAGGCTTGTGACGTCACATCCTCCAGATGTTCCAAGTAAAGATAACAATATATACAATATATCTGTTTGTTGCGTATTTTCTTAAACTCGTATTCTTGATGCTTAGTAATTTCACTCTCTCATACCTATTCCATCGTTATCTAAAAGAGAAATATTCCATGCATACTTAATGCAGAGAGAGCGAAACAGATACAAGTAAATATAAGAAAAACATAACAACACACAACTAGAGTATTGGGATGGTTCTTTGCAAGAATGATAGCAACAAGATTACGCGTTCCGCAGTCCCGTTATCTAATGCTCTTTTTCTCAATTTAGTGCATGACGTCACACAGCACTTCTGCTTGATAAAATTGTATGCAAATGTGCGATCGCTTAGGCAATTTGACGAAATTGAAAAAAAATTCTTTCGGAAAAGTAAAGTAAAAAAATCTGCTCTTCTTTTTAAAAATAAAAATTTGAATAGTTTCGTATAAAAAAAAAAAACTAAAAAAATATGAATTTTTTAAACTTTAAAGATTTTTATCTCCTAAACCATTTGAGACCGACAAAATTTTATTGCACCAATAGGTTTGGGAGGTCCATATACATATTATGAAAATAAGAAAAAAAAATATTTAGGCGTGGGCCGCAAAGTAAATTGTTCTAAAGTCTGACAATATCGCATATGACGTCATGCTTTCTCTCTCTCATTGGCATAACGCGTTATCCTGTTTCTATCATTCTTGGGTTCTTTGCAGAACTTTAATTGACACTACTTCTCATCCTGTACCGTATCTAACGTTGGCACAGCTTAGTATGAAAATTTGGACGTGTAGCCACGGGCGATTAATCTAAGCTAATGATTATTCCCGAGCTAACAAATTCTTCTGGCAAGATTGTTATTGTTTCTGAGTCATAAGACTACTATTGTATGCCAATAGTCTCACCAATACCCAGATTTTACTCATGGCGAGCTACTCATGGCTCAAAGCGGGCTTTTATGCGGATAGGTTTCTTCGCCTATTTTTTCATGCCGTAAGCTGGAAATTGAAGCATTTGCATATGCGTCCGTCTACTCGCTGAACGTAATGCAAAAGGAAAGGTTTGAAAGCTTATGAGAGAGCGTTGTATGCCTACGTGTGTAATATTGCAAAAACCCAATTTACGCAAGAAAATTAGAAAATATTTCAACTTTTCTTTCGTAATATGCGTTTTTTGACAGCTCGTTACTTATAACGAACAGCGAGAAGAAATAAAAGAAACGAGATTCTGTCTCTGCATATTACTTGCAGGGATGGCTCTTGTACATTAATCTTAAAAATTAAAAATGTATTTAATTTTTTTATTTTTAAATTTTTCGTGAGATTTTTTTTATACTCATGATTTAAGGTTTCCGTAATTTTAAATAAAGAGATTTTACGTATTTTTGGGTAAATACAATACAAATTTCACATTAAGAACGTACCAAATATTTTATAATTTTACAGCCCTTACTCTGCACCTAAAATGCAATAATTGTACTCTGCCGTTATTTTCTTGTGTAAATTGCAACAGCGAGTAACATAGACGGACGCATATGCAAATGCATTGAATGAACTTCCAGCTTTATGCGTACTGTTGTCGCATCCGTGCACTTGCAAATGTCAATGTGATGCTGCATTTACTACTCAGGTGATCTCAAAAATGCTTACTACACGTTTAATAAATATACATAAGGATAAACTATTATATTTTTTAAATTTTTAAAAATTTTAAAAATTTTTTTTTTAATTAGATAACCTCAAACGTAGTAATGAGTTTGGTATCACATGCATTTCCTGGTTATCAATTTATGCGGAGCTTTAGCAAAGAACACACAAGCAATCTAATAAAATCACAGCCACTCTAAAATCATACAGACGCAGCTGCTGAGTGACATTGAAAAGACTTAAACAATAAATTCAATTTAGAATTTTTGCAACTCGGCACTTGCCACCCAAGACAGCAACTTTACTACTTCACAGCAACCTTCACAGCAACGTATCCTCCCTTACCCGTGACGCCAATTCACCTCAAGTATTATAACGACAACGTATATGTTTTATCATTGTATTGGTTTGTTTCATATTTTTGTTTACGTTTTGGTAAATTTTTTATTTTTTTTATTTATTTTTTTTTTGTTTGCATGTGTAGGGTATCCCTTGAGTACCTAAAGCCTGAAAAAAAAAACAAAAAAAAAAAGTGGCAAGAGCATGGCTTCCTTCTAAGCTGATATTTGCAAAAAATTTTATTTTTATTGTTGATATTCCACAACTGTGGGTCTTCGCTTTGTTAGGTTTTGGTTTTTCTGTTGTTTTTTTTTTATTAAAGCAAAAAAAAAAAAAACAGCAAAATAAATCAATCAGAAAAATGAGCTGAATTCAAAGTTAAAATTTTTGCGCAACAACAAGGACGACTTTAATTTTCTTTATCAACTTTTTATGGATGTAAGAAAAAAAAAAAAAATAATGTAACAAAGAATTGAAGTAACGCTTGAAGGAGGTTCAAGGAAAAGCGGCAGTTTGGGGATTGCCATTGAAAAGTTTGTGCTTTCGAATGCTTTGAGTTGGTGTCATTATTGTTGTTGTTGTTGTTGTGATTGTCTAAGTGTTTGTGGGTTGTTTGGTTATTGAAATGAGAGCAATTATATTGCAGGATATTGTGGCAATTTGTACACTGTGCTGAGGACTGTGGAAAGTACACTGATTTTAATGGCCTGAACAATTTAAGTGTAACGAAGAATTTAAATTTTTCAATATCGAACAGAAAAAAAACGTACACAGTATAAGTATAACATTGATGAATTATAGCCAGCTCAAAACTACTGTTTGGCAATAAAAAACTTTTTAAGCATAATTTGTTTTTATTCCTTTACTTCTCTCATAAAATTGTTGAAACATAAAAACCAATATCAAGTAGTTGAAATAAGGAAGAAGTGTGCGCAAGCAAGTCCTTAAGCAAACAGCGGAAGTCAATTGAACAAAATTTGAATTCGAACAAATTGCAAAGTAAAATAAAGTCATGAAACGAAGCGAAAATAACAAAGTAGCGAACTGCCAGCGGAAGATAAGTTGAGCTATTCAAAGTAAGATGAAAAAAAAATAATAAAATAAAAAATAGTTTGCATTTATTTCTTCTTGAAAAACAAGCATAAAAATATCCTGTTTGAAAGAGAAAAATCTTTGTCACTTCAAAGCTGACAGTTTTTCTTACATAATGCAATATTTTCTTTCAATTTTCACGTTTAGCAAATTTTAGAACATTCTCTCTCTCTCTCTCTCTCTTTACCTCTCTCTCTTAACTTTATTCACCTTTAAGCTATTTGGTGCTTAAGCTGTCAAAGTGACAGCTGAGACTTTGGGATTTTGATTTAATATTTTTTTTTTATGTTTTCAAAGCTTAATCTTTTAATTTTCCCTTAAAGACATTATTTAGCTTTACTTTTTCTTTACGTTTCACTCGTTTGCGCTCTTTTACTGTCGTTGTTGTTGTTGTTGTTGTTGTTGTTGTTGTTGTTGTTGCTTTCGTCACTCGCCTTGTGAGAAATTTAATATTTTTATGACTTTTTGACAGCTCATTTCCTTAGTAGTGCAATTTTGACGCCTGAATTTAATGCCAACCCAGCTCGTACCCAGGAGACGAAAGAGCACTACACTGCCTCTGGAATGTCTTCGATATTAAATATTCATAAAATCGTCTCTGTGAACAGCGTGTTAAGAGCCTTGTTGAGCGTGATAGACAAGTTTAGGCGCGGGCCTAATTAAATAATGTTTGTTTTTTACTTTTGCTGTCAATTTTGTTCTGTTTTTATTATTCACAAGCATTTTATAAATATTTTTTTTTTTTTTTTTCAAAACATTCTTTAATGTGGACATCAAAGATTGGTAGGAAAAATCTTTTTAAAAATTACATTAAAAGCTGAAAAGTCTTTAAGTTCAGTTTAAGATTTTGTTTTCTTTTTCTACGGGTCTAATCTTGGTCTTCTTATGTGCCAACTTAAAAATGCAAAAGAAAGGCTCTCTTCGTTTTTTTTATTTTTTTTGTATTTTTTTTGTCGTTGTACAAATTGTTGTTATTATTTAGTGTGGCGTGTTTATCCTTGTGCAGAAATGCTTGCGGCATGGCTTGATTTTATTAAATTCCCTTGTTGCATACTTTGAGGAGTAAAATTAATTTAAGCAAAACAAGTTCTGTACATCTTCGTTTCTTAGCCTTACAGCAATTTTTAATTTATTTACTCCTTCTATTTACATATTTACCTAGAAAATATTGTTAAATAATTATTCTAGAGGAAGTTGTTGTTTGAGATTAAGTAATAAACGTTTTATGCTATACATAAGAAATTGGAATATAAGTTGAAATGAAATAATTAAATTAAAATATTTGACTTTTTTGAAACTTTTTGTAAACATAAGAAATTTATGGATTTCACGATTATTTATGCGTAAGATATTAGGTTGTTCGTCAAGTTCACAATACTTTGTTAGAAGTATTCACAAGTGTTCTTTTTATGGGTCGGGGGTTCAAGAGTTAAAAAAAACATGACGGAAATAAACTTAAATGGCTTAAAATAAACTAATGTAGGGCACTCTATCAATATAAAACTTTGTAGCTCAATTGATATCTTAAAAAAATTAAAAAAAAAAAATTGGTAAGTGACACGCCCACTTAAAAGGATATAAGTGTAAAGTACGTATATATATACATATATGAACTAATGTTACTCAAAATATAAGCCGAAAATGAAACTTTAAAATACTATAATAATAGTTCTTTCTACACTCAAGATTTTAACACAGGCAACTAAAAAAGTTTTAATCCTTAAATTAGAATTAAACGCTTTCTCATGCAAAAGTTGGAGTTAGATATTTTAAACCAGCGATGTCCACAAAAAGTATTTGAAGAATTCAACAATAATTTAAAAAAAAGTCAACATCAACAATGAGAATTCGGTGAGAAATTACCAACACATTAAACCAGTGTCGGCCAAAAAAATACATACACAGTTCTTTCAGTTTTGTAGTAGTGTGCGCCTAAGTGAGAGCAAAGAATCTCTCTTTAGCTTACACTGTGAAAATTTTACTTCGCAAGAGGCTTAGAAAAAATTTTTTTTATGAAAGTGAATTGAAATTAATGAAATTTTTTTACTAGGTAAATAATGTGCAATATTATTTATTGTTTAGGGGCTGCGTTATTAATAATAATTAATAATAACATTAATATTAATATTTTATTAAAAATATCAATATGCATAAATTTATTATTAATATCAATATAACATATTTATTTGAAAATAAAAAAATATAAAACCACTGGTAGCGCACCCTACTTTCTTCTGACAAATTAAGTTTTCGCTTCCCCAAAACAATTTTTAAAGAAAAGATATGCTTATTCCCACGTTTGGTTGAACATTTTTTTACGTGTAAGCATTTAAAATTACGTAATAAATTGCGTGCATACGTTGCATAGAAGCGTGGTGTTAACTAGCCAAAAGCGAAACATCGACTGAGCGCTCTTGCTACGAATAATCGGCAGAGTCGGTGTTAAAGCACGACAGCCAGTTTTATGTCGGTGTAAAAATCCAAAGTTTCACGAAGCACGCGTGCATAGGCGTCGGCCGACACTGCATTAAACCCACAACACAAGTATGAATTTTGTGCAGGCGCAGCATTTACCATGAGAGCAATAACAAGTATGCTGATAGCGATTGCGATCGCACATATATTGGAATTGTTGAATAAACAAAAACAACAACAAAACATTTAGAAGCAAGAGTGAAACTGAAAAACTGCAAACTGAATTCGGTGAATTAAACAATTATTAATATATTTATCTATACCAGTGATAGGCAAAAGCATGCCCGCGGGCATCGCATCAGTATTAGTGCCTTATGCATGTGAAGCCGAAGCTAAATAAACGAACTTCAAACTTTTGCCAACTGTCGTGTGAGTCAGTGTTGCCAGAGGCTGAGCTCCAAATATCCCGTTCTCTTCCTTAAAACGCCCTGTTTATCCCGTTTTAAAAATAAAAAATCCCGAAAAAATCCCGTTCACAAATCTTGCACATAGCTTCATGTTAAATTACTCGTTAATTGTTTTGGCTTGGTTTTCTTTTTTACCTGGTAAAGTCAAGTCAAAAAGAAAACGAATCCGACCATCCAAAATTTAATTCTTCTTCTTTCTCTTTAAAATATTCACAGTGTCATTGTGTTGAAGTTCAATTTTTAATCAGCTTTGCAAGGGTCTTGCTTTAAACAGTAAGAGTATTGCTTTTAATGTAGGGGAGATGGCTGGGTTGTGAACCGGGTTTGTTTTTGGGCTCAAACTTTTCCTCAGAATAAAGATATCGAATAATCCAAGATACTGTTGGAAAGGTGAATATACAACGCAACTTTTTTATGCAGACAGATTAGCGTTTTGATTAAAATTTAACTCTCTACTACCAATTTTCTAAAGATGTGATTTTTGGCTCTTCCAAAAATGTGGCTGGGTTGTGAAAAATCTGGCAAATCCCAATAAAAGTCGGAAAATAGGAAGTAAATTACCAATAATATTATAAGTTAGAGAAAAAACAAGTTATAATGACGCCAATCAGGCTAAAAAATCCTAATGAATGGAAGTGTTTAATCATAATTTTCTTCATCTTCATCCAAATCGGTGTCGCAATGTTTGCATGTGAAATACGAACGCCTTCCCATATTGACGCACTTCAAGTGAATAGGCCGGCCACATGTGTTGCTTTCGATGGAGTTTTTGGGTGTCAGTTCTTTAGGCGACAACCTCAAACAAATGGTGCAAAAATTAATATAGTCATCAGATGGTTTTGATGGTTCTTTTGCCTTAGGACGCTTGGATGGTGTTGGTTGTGCCTTCTTCAGTGATGCTTTGTTAGTGATTTTGACTTTGCTGCTGTTTTTTCCTGCTTCAGATCATCAATTTTTTCTGGAGCAGTGAGCTCGCAGCTCTCCATTGCCTTTCGCAAAAGTTTTCACAGTTTCAAACACGATGTCTGCCGCTGGCATAAGCAATATATCTGTACATTTCGGTGTAACTGCAAAAATTGCGTCATGTCAAAAGACAAATTTAGCAGTTGAAAGATTGGCGATGTGTCAATTACTTACTTACTTACTTATCTGGCGCTTTGGTTGTGGTTTTGGCCTCGTATAAGAAATCTACGAAAATATAAGAAAAAAAGAAACGAAATTCCCTCGATAATTAGGGAAAGAAAAAAGTAATGGTTCACAATCCAGCCTGATTCACAGCCCAGCAATCTCTCTTAAATTGTTGAAATTAAAAAAAAATGTTAAGAAACCCGGCTTGAGCGAAAATCCCATTTTTGGGCTAAAAATCCCGTGCGCCCTTTTGAGGTTTAAAAACCCCGAAATATGGGCGAAATCCCGGGTTCTGGCAACACTGGTGTGAGTAAGTTCGTGTCGCATGCTTTCTTCAGATATTTTTTTTGCTTCAGCAAATTTGCGTGTTTATTTTCAGCCACATACAAGCTGTCGCATAGAGAGGGTGCTTACACTGTTAAAAGAAAGTATAAGCCGTTCATATTGAATCAGAAAATATATAGCATTTTTTTATAATATACCTTACTTTTTATTTTAAAGAATAATATGTTTGAGGTTGATAGGAAAAATATTTTTTTTTTGCTGAGAATTGCTCAGGATAGGCAGAATGCTTTATATGGGGACGTAAAGTTACCAAGAAAAAGTATAATGTCGAAAGACACCATTGTTGTTGTTGTTGTTGATGTTGTTGTTCTTAAAACGTATGTAAAATTTATATATAAATACATATATTGGCGTCCGTGGCGTAGTTGGTTAAAGTGCGTGGCCGCTATCTCAACGAACCAGGAGACCCAGGCTCGAACCCAAGCAGACAAAAAATTATTTGAATTAAAATAATTTTTCTGTACGGCCGTCACCTCTCTGCAGACAATGGCAAACCTCAGGGAGTAATCAAAATGCCATGTAAAGTTTCCTGAGAACGAGAACATTCCGTTCATCGCCGTTCGGAGTCGGCGTTAAACATGTAGGTCCGTTTCTCGGTCAATTGTGTACAAACTTAATAACACGCACAACACAATTGATCAAGAGAAGCTCGGTCAAAATCCTTTCAAGGACTGAAATGGCCAGTTATTTATTTATTTTTATATTTTTACATATATATGCATAACAGTTGCTTTAATTTGTGTCGTTATATATATTTAATATATACAAATATATTACATTTTGTGTATAATATATACAAAGATATATTTGTTTGCTAATATTTACATTTTCAATTGAATTTAAAATATACTTAAGTTCTTTACTGCAGGAAAAACAATAAATTCATATGTTTCCGAAATATTTGTTTCCATTTATTTAACATAAAATTGAAATAAATTTATTTTTAATCAACATAAAAATGTATAAGAACAAATTCATCACCAAATATATCAAACAAAAAATTCCACGTCTGCACTTACGATACTATCGAAACTGTGTCTTTTTTTTTGTGTGAAATTATCGGCGCGAATGTTTTCTTTTCAACGTGCAATTTGCCTCAGTGTACGCACATTGTTACATTAAAATACGAAGCATTGTATGGTTGTGTGCGTTTGCCGACCACTGATCTATACTATTATATAAAATTAAAGTGAACATTCTTTGTTGCCGCTAAACTCCAAAAGTACTGGTTCGATTTTTATGAAATAAATTTTGAAATATCACATTTGTGCTGCAAAAGGATATAAGGGTATTTTTTTATGTAATTTTAGTAAAAACTATGTTTAATTAAAGAGTAAAGTTTTTTAAAACTCATTCACAATGCCAAGCATTGCTTGATCGCAAGAATGGTAAAAACAAGATTACGTGTTCCGCAACTGAGAGAGAGAGAGCAAAACGTCACAAGCGATATTGTCAGACTTTGGAATAATTTTACTTTCGGGCCAACGCCTAAATATTTTTTTTCTTATTTTTATAATATGTATGTATATGTACCTCATAAGCCTATTGGTGCAAAAAAATTTGTTGGTCTTGAATGCTTTAGGAGATAAAAATCTTAAAATTTTAAAAAATGCATATATTTCGTATACGAAAATATTCATATTTTTATACAAAAGAGTAGATATTTTTACTTTACTTTTCCGAAAGTTTTTTTTCAATATCGTCAATTTGCCTAAACAGTCATACATTTGCATACGTTTTTGTCAAGCAAAAGTAATGTGTAACGTTATGCACTCAGTTGAGAGAGAGAGCATTAGATAACGGGACTGCGGAAGGCGTAATCTTGTTTCTATCATTCTTGGCTTGATCGTAAGCTTTTCATGTGTTTGTGCTGCGAGATGTTTAACAAACTCCATGTTGCTCTCTACTCTATTCTCTCTTTATTCTCCGCAAGCACAAAATAACTACATAAAGAAACAAATATACATACATACTTTGCTGCGCCTAAATCATGGTATAATAATACAAGGTAGCATTGACAGTTGCTTGAGAAACCATCTCCTGTCAAAAAATATACTCAAGAGAAGAGCGCTTACAATACGCCATTGAAAACACAAACAATGGTGAGAACGTGGAAGTGAAATGCGCCTAAATCAGTGTTAAACAGCTTTGCCTCGAAATACATTCACAAAAGCAAAAGCATGAATTCACATACAGCACGACGAAAGCTTCAGTTTGAAATTCTCCGTCGAGTAATTAACATTTATGCTGCTCGTCTGCTTATGTGCTCAGTTTTATCAGATCGTCTTCTTACACTGAATAAAATTTTGTTTTATTTAATTTATATAAAATTTTATTTTCACTAATTAACACATAATTTTTTTATCAAGTTATTTAATTTCTCAATACTATACTTTATTTTAACACATATGTATGTCTTTGTAATGATTTTCTTTTATTTATTCATCCATAATTTTTAACTGAAATAAGTAATTGAAAGAAATCAGAGGACTGCATTTATCTCATTAAATTTATATTTGTCTTAACCTAGTCGGTTTCATTCTCTTAATTTATTTTTTCTTAGCCCGTATCTTTTTTTTTACACTTTTCCTAACTTTTATCAATTTCTTTGCTAAGCTATTATTATTATTATTAGATTTTCTAGGTTTGGCTTCATCTTAATTTTGCTTTTGCCATATCAACCTTTCTGAATTCCATAAATAAACTTGAAATATAAACTGTGTGCAATAGCAAGTCAAGTTGCTTAAGTCTTGCAAAATATCACGCAATTTTTTTTCAGTGAGAGGTTAAAAGCTCGCTTTTGTTAAAGCAAAATAAGAATGTATTTGTGGGGCAAAGCTGTTTAACACTGGTCTAAATCAAAAGAAGAAATTACTTCACCACACCAATTGCTAATTGGATCGAAGTAGATTCTAGTCTGTTGAAATAAGTTCTGATGTGGTGACTTAATCCATCACAGTTTTGTTAAAAGGGGATTCACTGATCACCTTCCGCATGCTAAGGAATTTTTTTTTTATATGGGGTTTTTCGAATCTATCTCTCTACAGTGTACACTTTCAATGAGACTCAATCCGACTAGATGTGTAGTATGTCTGTATGTATGCATGTATGTATATTTTTTTTTTGCCCGTGATTTTTCTGTAATTTATAAATGAGCAGAAGGAAAGGTGGCGTCCGTGACGTAGTTGGTTAAAGTGCGTGGCTGCTATGTCAACGAACTTTGGAGACCCAGGTTCGAACCCCAGCAGCGACAGAAAATTATTTGAATTAAAATAATTTTTCTGTACGGCCGGCACCTCTCTGCAGACAATGGCAAACCTCAGAGAGTAATCAAAATGCCATGTAAAGCTTCTTGAGAATAAGAACATTCCGTTCATCGCCGTTTGGAGTCGGCGTTAAGCCTGTAGGTCCATTTCTCGGTCAATTGTGCACAAACTTAATAACACGCACAACACAATTGATCATAAGAAGCTAGGTCAAAGTCCTTTCATGGGCTGAAATGGCCATTTACTTTTTTTTTTTTTTGTTTTTTTATCATTATGATATTGATAGTGATAATGACAGTGATAATAATAATGATAATGGTACTTTTGATGATAATGATAATGAAATTTATAGCACAATTCTTCTTAATGCCTGCACAACAATTTTTGCTAGTGCAGAGAGCGAGAGAGCTACTAACTCAAGCACAAAAGTTGAAATTTGTGGTAGTATGCGTGTGAACACCACTGATTTAAATCGATACATAATTTAAATATTCTACTCCAAAATTAACTGGAAGTGACAAAGATAATCAGGTATGTTCTGAAATCCGATTCAAGTCGGAATCGGAAATTTGATTGAAAAGTGTTCTACACAAATTATTACTTGGTTTTTTTATAAAATAATTTTTTAATATAATAATTTTGAATAGATATAAAGAGACCATATTATATAATATTTAATATTGTGTTATATGATATGATATGACAAGCAAAAGAATGATAAGTCTATTCAATCGTTTATTTTCGCAGTGTAAAGTTCTTCTTAAACATTCAACAATATTAACATTTTTCTATTGTGGAAGAGGATTCATCATATAGCTCAAGGATAATCTTTTTTGTTTATTTTTTTTTACTTGTCTCATTTGATTATTATTTTGCTTAAGTAACAATCAATGGAGTACTCTACAGAGGCATAATAAACAATTTTTTGTGTGACCAGAGATGGTCATAAATTACCACTATTTTTAACAGGATGGTGCTACGTGAAATGAAAGTTTCGCAACAATCAAGTTATTATGCACGAAGTTCTCTGATCGCGTTATTTCGCATTTTGTAGTCAACAATTGGCCAAAAAATCTTGCGATTTTAATACTGTTAGACTTCATTCTTTGAAGTAATGTTAGGAGTAGGATCTACTCTAATCATCCGTAAATAATTTCAATTCTCAAAGCGAATCTTGAATTCGCTATCGCCAATAAGTATGCAATACTTATTTGAACCAACGCCGTAGATATGGGGTGGTTCTGGGGTTCAAACCCCTCCTTAGCAATCCAGAATAAATATTTTTCTATAATAAATAAAAAACGCAAATATAGCAAATTATTTAATTTTGCCATATTATGTGTGAAGATAAATTGCAAATTGTGTATTATTAACTGCTTTTTTTTGTTAACAGATATTAAGTAAAATCTATATATATAAAAATAAGTTGCATTGTGTATGAAATTGATGTTCTCGGTAATGCGTAAACCGATTTTGTTTCTGGAAATTTCCCATGAAAGGTGACGTCAATACGAAGGTTTTTTTGTATAAATGGTCTTTGTGTGTGTATTGATTCATGAGTTATAGGGCATTTTAGTGAACTTATCAACAACAGGGGTGAAAAAATACAGGTGAGCACATATGGTGTATATGGGGAAATATTTGCAAGGGTAATTGGAAATAAATGGAGTATTGGAATAATTTGGGAAGTCTCACTTTAGTTTGCATTTGCGCGAAAAATACAGGCATAGTAAAAATTTTCCATACCCCTTTTTTTCCATACCCCCTTTGCCGCCAACAAATCAATAAAAATGCTATATTTAAGACTTTTTTGGTCGTATTAGACTAAAATTTGGGTAAATAAGTTCGTATGGTTACGGTCGGCAACTATACTAAAACTGGGCGTGGTCTAAATATATATACGCCCACTTTTTCGAAATCATTATTATTCCTGAGTTGTCCATGTTTTGATAGTGGAACTTGATATGTAGACGTTATGGGCCTAAGAGGAAGTTATTATATATTTGAGCGAACATTAGACAAGGGGGATTTTGGTCACACAGGCCAAATTTATGATATCGAATTGCTTTGGAACTAAATGTCGTATGTAACTATGCAAGAGACTCCTAAACTACTCATCCGATTAGCATGAAAATTTGTGTATAGAAGTTTTTTGGTACGATGCGTATTTGTGGGGCTATCAATTTTTATCCACCTTGAACACCAGAGGGCACTTAAGTACAAATTTTTTACAAAACTGCCTAAAACTCACAAACCGCTTATGCGATTAGAATGAAAAGTGGTATACAGTCGTTTTCGTGTAGGTTAAGTGTTTTTCTGCAATCTTTTTGTACCTTTCTTGAACACCAGAGGGCGCTGTAGTACAAATTTTTTACAAAACCACCTAAAACTCCCAAACCGCTCATGCGATTAGAATAAAAATTGGTATATAGTAGTTCTCGGGTACGATGAGTTGTTTGACAGTATCTTCTTTGAAACACCTTGGACACCAGATGGTGCTGCAGTACAAAATTTTTTACAAAATCGCATATTTTTAAATCGCATAAAATATAAAATATTTCTTAAATTTAGTAAAATTAAAAAATTTCCGTTATTTTGACATCAAAAACATGAACATATCTTGAAAACTATGAAAAATTTTACTGCAACGATATATTTAATGCAACATCGTTGCTCAAAAATGAGAAAAACACAATCAGGAATTTAATTTTGTGACTTTCGATTCAAATATCTCCGCTGCTTTTTTATAGCCTTTGTTAAATTTTTTTTTTGTCTTAAAGCTTCATCAAAGTACTATGAAAACCTTATTGCAAAAATACCGTTAGTTGAGTATATATATTTTAAATATTTTTTTTAAGAAAGGTCTGAAATTTTTGAGTTTTCCTCAAAAAAAGGCTCAAAATTTGTTTTTGTTGTAAAAATAATTTAAATTCAAATTCGCAAATTTTCAACTCCATTTAAAAGCTATAACATTTATAGGCAAAAAATATTTCAATTTTACGCAAAAATTAAAAACCATTTTTGTGTTTAAAAAGCAAGGCCTATCCCTTGATTTTTTCGAACAAAATTTTTTTTTCCAATATTGTGTTTTTATATTTTTGAAAAAATAAACAATCTAAAAAATTAATTTTTTACAAAAAATTATCTTAGTATCCCTTACCAACCAAAAGTTATAGTCCATAATCTATATATACAAAAAGCAAAACGCTGTCTGTGTGATGGCTGGAAACTTCAAAATTACTGAGCCGATAGAGCTGAAATTTTGGCAGTACATTTTTTTCAAGTACGAGATGGTTTAAATTTCTGTCACACCCCCTTTTACCGCCCACAAATCAGTAAAAATGCTATATTTCCTACGGTTTTCGTCGATTTGGCTACATTTTGATAATTTAGTTTGTATGCTCACTGTCGGCAACTGTACTAAAACTGGGTAATGTCCATCTACTAGAAAACTGGGATGGGCATTATATAAGTGGGTGTGGCTCCGCCCATACAATTAAAATTTGTATTATCGAATAGCTTTAAAAGTAAAAGTAGCAGTACTTACATACAAACTCAAAATGGAGTTACTATTTGGTGATCTCCTGCTACTGGGAAACTGTAACGGGCAGTGGAAAACGACAGTGGTGTGAAACTATGAGTCTAAGAAAAGTTTTGAATACACCTATTATGTTCCCATATAGTTGCAGTGTGGAGCAACGCGCACCGGGAAAAGGCTAGTATAATATAATATATAATTTTATTTTGCTTCAGAAATCCCCGACCCCCCTTATGAAATACCTATCTACGGCGTTGATTTGAACACGTTTACAATACCTTTGTGGAAAAATTTTATATGTTTTTATTAAATTTCAAACGTTCAATTTTACTTTTTTTCAATAGTGGTTGGTACTATTTAACGGAATATTTTTTGGAATTTTTCAAAAAAACCTTTTTGTAGTCCATGAACCAATGATCATCACTGCATCTACTCAATTATGTTGCATGCACCATCTACATAGATCATGCATTTTTTATGCTTCAACTTTTTGCATGTACTCAATGGTATCCTTTGACCACATGAGCACGTTCTGACTTAAGTGCAACTCGGACGCTGAGTGATTGCATTGAAATAATATTGATAAACAATATTCTTTGCAGCTTTTTTCAGTATTGTATGTATAAAATCAAAACTCATAAAGAAGTCGTAAATATTTCTATTGCATTAAAGTGCAGCAGCAGCTGCTGCTGATATTAGTGATTCTTCTTTTTCTGCGTGTTCTCTCAGCTTTGTGGTTATTTTAATTTTTTTTTGTTTTTTATTTGCATTTTCAATATGGCAATAAAAAGTCAAAAATACACATACACACACATGTACTCTTATAGCCATACATGGACGTGCACTCATCTAACTCAGTGTCTTTGTTTGTGTTAGTTTTAGCTTAGTTTCAGTCCTTGCATAACTCAATAAAATTCTATTTATTTTTATCCTTAACGTACCCGAAAAATGATAATTTTCCATTATTTCCGCATTTATTTGAGGTCACGGTTCATGGCAGAGGTAGCATCGATGACACCATTTCGCAGAACATTGCATATCTCTGTGCTTATTTTTTTTTTTGTTGCTCCATTTTAAAGGGGCAGCACTCAATATACGAGTAGAAAGAAGAGTGGAGTGTAAGCAGTAAGGAGTGTAGAGCTCACAGCTTGCAGTTGAACGCATAGCTGAATAGTTGAATGGCTATGTCAACATTTGCAGCGCAAGGATCAAGTGGAGCACAAGTTAAAAATTTACTGTTGATGCTGTCAACGATGGTAGTGATAGGTGGGTTAACGTAGGGCAAAGGGGGAGTATTAGGAGTGCCTGTGGTATGGCGTATGCTAGAATCATTCTGATATTCATCATAATGCCATGCAATAGGAAAACATAAAATATCGCTATTTATGTTTATTTAGTTTTTAGTTTGTGAAAATCATATCAGTGTGTGTCAGTGTGGTAGTTGCTCGAATGTTTTGCTTCATGTGCAGCCTTAGCTGTTGCTGTAACTGTATTTGTTTTTATGTCGCTCGACATATTTATGTCGTTTTATATTTGCATATCCTGTGATTTGTAATCATTGCTTGGACAGCAAAAACAAAAAAACACAAAAAAAAACCACATAAAAATTGCAACAATAACAAATGCAATTGAACTCAAAACAAATGGCGAAAGTGTCACTCATACGATAGGGTCTCATCACAAAAGCTAGAGATGTGCTTTTATGATATTCTTTTGAATAAAAATTGGTACTTTAAAACTCATTCAGGTATATTTCTATTCAATTTATGGTAGCAATAAAATTATGTGCCTCAAACCTACGATTTACCATTAGCAAAAGTGAATTTGAAAGTGTTTCTCTCTCAGCAATATTTCTGTTCTACTATTTTGAATTATCTCTTGAATATCTGCACTCTAGCCATCTAAAGCTAAACAATATCTTTAACCTAGAATCCTTTGAGTACTTGAAACCTTGGTTACTTTGTGTTCTATAACTTATTTCGAAAAGTATTACTACCTGGCATAAAACCAGCGCTATTTGCTTTCACAAGCATGCATCACTGTTGGGAAAAACCTATAAAGCACACATGCAGATGCGCACACTTATGCAAACGCTTGCTGCTGTAAAATGCTGTTACTAATACATCAACATTTGCAAACGTTGCTATTTGAAGAACACTTTGCTTTTGCTTTGGTTGACGTGGCTGCATTTTCTATTTGCATGCAAATCATGCAATAAAATTTATTTTTCATTTTCATAGAATTCTATTTGCAGTCGTCATAAATTTGATAGGCTTAATGGGCGGTGTTGGTAGTGGAGCTGGTTGTGATGATGGTTCGGTGTGGAAATTATAAATTTGAGCTTTGTTTTCTTTTGGTTTGTACTGCAAATTCAATTAAAGTTGCACATAGCGCGATGTACATAATTGTTTATTTATTGTCCGCAATATTAATGTCACTCATACGCCATGGAGTATGGAGGAAACTTTAAATTCACTAAATCTTCATAAATTTACATTTAAATCATAATTCAAAATTCAAAATTCAAAATTCAAAATTGAAAATTCAAAATTCAAAATTCAAAATTCAAAATTCAAAATTCAAAATTCGAAATTCAAAATACAAAATTCAAAATTCAAAATTCAAAATTAAAAATTAAAAATTAAAAATTAAAAATTAAAAATTAAAAATTAAAAATTAAAAATTAAAAATTAAAAATTCAAAATTAAAAATTAAAAATTAAAAAAAAAAAATTAAAAATTAAAAATTAAAAATTAAAAATTAAAAATTAAAAATTAAATATTGAAAATTGAAAATTAAAAATTAAAAATTAAACATTAAAAATTAAAAATTAAAAATTAAGAATTCAAAATTAAAAATTAAAAATTAAAAATTAAAAATTAAAAATTAAAAATTAAAAATTAAAAATTAAAAATTAAAAATTAAAAATTAAAAATTAAAAATTAAAAATTAAAAATTAAAAATAAAAAATTAAAAATTAAAAATTAAAAATTAAAAATTAAAAATTAAAAATTAAAAATTAAAAATTAAAAATTAAAAATTAAAAATTTAAAATTAAAAATTAAAAATTAAAAATTAAAAATTAAAAATTAAAAATTAAAAATTAAAAATTAAAAATTAAAAATTAAAAATGAAAAATTAAAAATTAAAAATTCAAAATTCAAAATTAAAAATTAAAAATTAAAAATTAAAAATTAAAAATTAAAAATTAAAAATTAAAAATTAAAAATTAAAAATTTAAAATTAAAAATTAAAAATTAAAAATTAAAAATTAAAAATCAAAAATCAAAAATTAAAAATTAAAAATAAAAAACTAAAAACCAAAACTCAAAATTAAAATTAAAAATGAAAAATTAAAAATTAAAAATTAAAAATTAAAAATTAAAATCTAAAAATTAAAATTTAAAAATTAAAAATTAAAAATTAAAAATTAAAAATTAAAAATTTTAAAATTAAAAATAAAAAACTAAAAATTAAAAATTAAGAATTAAAAATTAAAAATTAAAAATTAAAAATTAAAAATTAAAAATAAAAATTAAAAATTAAAAATTAAAAATTAAAAATTAAAAATTAAAAATTAAAAATTAAAAATTAAAAATTAAAAATTAAGAATTAAAAATTAAAAATTAAAAATTAAAAGTTCAAAATTAAAAATTAAAAATTAAAAATTAAAAATAAAAAACTAAAAATTAAAAATTAAGAATTCAAAATTCCAAATTCAAAATTCAATAATAAAAGATGGATGAACAGATATCCGGCAGAGCAATTCACTTGGTTTTTTAATGTATTTCTTTTGATGTGTTATAGAAATATTTGTTTTTTTTATGATAAAATAAAAATTTCATAAACGGTTTGAGTCCACCTTAAAAGAATGCAAATTTGAGTATAATTTTTATTATTCTGAGCTTAACAACATTTTATCTCCCTCTCTGATAAAATTGAAAAATTGTTACATGTAATTAAGTGTTGTTGTTTTTTCTTTAAAACTGAACAAACAATGTTAACTTTTAGCACTCACTCAAACTGCTGTGATGCGTCCCGATCCCCTAATTTATACCGGAGAGCATCCATTTACGTTAATGACAAAACGTCTCAAAATGGGCACAGACAGTATGATAGGCGTGAAAAACGCTCTGGCAGAACCTTTTAAAAGCAAGTTGCCATGAAAAACCAAAAACAGAGATAAAATCACAAGAAAAAATGGCTAAACTTGCCAGAGCCAGCATAGAATGAATTTATCTTGATACGCTCGTCCTTTGCTGCCTCAACGTTAGTCGACATTGTGATGAATCTCTTTACAGTGCTGGCGTAGGCAAATCATCATTTTTAAAAACAGCGACAGCAAGAACAACAACAACAAAATCAAAATCAAGAACAAGAGCAACGAGCGCTAGCATAAGCAGAGGACTAAAGCAACAACAACAAGAACGTTAAATTACATGTAGCTGACTACAATAAGTAGCACGGAGCACAAGAAATCCTAAAAATATGCTTTGAAATATTGTTCAAACCTTGAGTTTACATGCCTAAATTATTGTTGAAATTAAAAATTGTGCGGAACGCTGCGTGTAAAATAATTAAGCAATAAAAATTATTAAAAAAAAGAAAAAACAAAAATTAAAAATTTAAACAATCTAACATTTCAACAGCGACGAAAGGTAAATTAAATTAGCTGTCGTTTCACAAAAAAAAACAAAAAAAAAAATAAAAAAAAATTACGTCACTTTGTGGGCGTTCATTAAATACGCTGTGTACCGCGCGCTACGTTTTGTTAACATTTATTCCGCCTCTGTTCGCAGAGGCGTTTGCTCACCATGTATTCATTAAGCTTGCATGTTTTTGATGCTTTTCTCATCGTTTGTCGTTTGTTGTCGTTGCTTTTAATGTTTTTATTTAATTTTTCTTTTTTCTAAAACAACAAAATTTGCTTACTTCGAAGGCAGTTTTGTTGTTGCTGTTGGTTTGTTTGTTTGTTTATAATTGCATCAAATCTGTAAATAATGCCTGGCAGGCGGCGCGCGGTTGTTAATGTTTGACAATTAATTTTAAATTTGAAGAAGGGGAAAGAGGGCCTAAAAACAGGACACAAGAGATGCTAATGTCGCTTTATTGTGAATATATTATTAAATTTGTTCACTTCCTCTTATTCACGGTGGAAGAGAAATAATTAAGTTTACTTAATTAAAAGAAAGCCCTTTTTATGGTTATGCTTTGCAACGTAAAGCTTTGCTGACAAATTGAAGAAACTTAAAAAAAAGTATCTATTAAGCATTTGATTGGAGAATCTTTTTTAAGGCTAACAGAAAGAAATAGACCATTATGTGAAGGCAAGATCAAGGAGAAAAGTAAAGAGGTGGAAAACTTACCTAGACAACAGGGAAATCGTCTCGAAAACAATTGCAGGTTCCATTTTGAATCTTGTTTTAAATATTAATAGTATTTTCTGAGAAAGAAAAAAAAAAAAAAACGAAAAATTCATAATGGTTCGAGTTGAAAATTACAGTGTGCACGAATCGGGCACTTTTTTTGCAAACAAGCTAAGGATATATAAAAAAAAATAAGGATATATAATTACAGCATAATTCGAGGACTCTGGGTTTAATGGCGTTAACCGTTTTTCAATCCTTTGACCCATTTTTGAGAAATTCAAGGTTCAAGTTCAAGTATGTATTGATGCAGTTTTTGTTAGGAAAACTTTTTTTTCATTGACTTTATCGGTTTTATGTCAACCAGTGAAATATTAACAATTACCTGGAGAATAATTTCTTTGAAAAATGTAATCCTCGAAACCCAACCCTTATGGTCTAAATTGAGCCGTAAATAAAAAAAAAAAGTTTTTGCATATAAAAGCTTTGTTAAAAAGCTAGCATAGAAAAACGCTAGCCACGCATTTTTTTCTTAATATGAGAGAACAAGAAGAAGTCAATGGGTGCCAAGTCGGGACTGTAAGGCGGATGACCCATTAATTCCATGTTTTGTGTGCTCAATAACTCTTTTGTTTCAGCTGATGTGTGGGAACTCACATTTTCATGATGGAGAATAATTTTCATTTGGTGGTTGGTTCTCTTTAATTCTCCGAAGACTTCCGGCAAACAAATGATTGTGTACTATTCAACATTAACAGTTCTTCGTGGCTGAAGTAGTACAGTTACATCATGACCGGTTTTTGTAAAAAAAAACTGGCAACCATTTGCTTGGATTTGCTCCATCCGCGGACAACTTTTGTCGGGTTTTGCTTACTTTGAAAGATCCAAACAATGGATTGATCATTCGGGCCCATAAGCGTAGATCTATGATTCGTCACTTTCGATGATGTTGTTGACGTATTTCGAACCACCCTCACTGTAATTTTTCAGCATTTTCTTGCACTGATCGACACAAGCCTTTTTAAGGCACCGTAAAACTATGGGTTATCCAATGGGAACAAATATTACTGACACCTAAATGCTGATGTAAAATCAAATTTATGCTAATTCCACTAATACCCAAGCATGACACCATCTCACGGTATGTCACATGCCGGTCTGCTTACAGCAGTTTATGAACAGCATCGATATTTTCTGCCACAACAGTCGTTTTTGGACGACCTCTCACGTCTTGGAGAGAATGACGATCACGATCGAACACATTGAACCTGCGTTTTACAGTCGTTGGATGTGGTATTTCATCACCAAAAGTCGAACTTAGTTCATCAATGTATTCTGTTCTTCTCAATATACGTAAAAAATCGTAAAAAAAACATCATCCGAAAATTTCACGTGTTAATTCCATTTTTTTTTTTTTTGTTTTTTGCTGATATACAATTTTGAACCCACTATCAACAACATAATAAGCGCACATACATCAAAACGTTGTGATTTCGCTTACGCTAGAAAATATCAAATTTTCGAATGGAATCATCAAAATTCATCTGGCAATGCTTAGTGTTGCTGAGGCACAAGACTTAAAAGGCAGCCCTCGTAGTACCTATAATTCTTCTGCGATTGGCAGGATATGTTAATTTATTATAATGGGTGTTTTTTTTATGGGTTTGTTTTTCGAATAGAGATAAAACTGGCATTTTGTGGTCAAATCTGGCAACTCTAATGTCATTTATGTTCAGTTTGGTTTGCCATTTCATCATGAACAGGTTGACAAAAGAACAACGCTTGCAAATCGTGCAAATTTATTTCGAAAATAATGGTTCAGTTCGCGAAGTTTACCGCAAGCTCCGTCCATTTTATGGTCGAAATAATCGTCCATCAGAGCAATTAATTCGGTTAACCATGGGTCGTTTTCGCACTACGTTTACTCTATGTGATAATACGCATCCGCAGAGACGTCAAACAGTGCGCACCGAAGAAACAATTGCCGCTGTAGAGCAAAATGTTGAAGAGGACCCGAATGAATCGATTCGCCACCTTGCACAGCAATTGGAGCTTTGTCCATCAACTTTATGGAAGATTTTGCGCAAAGATCTTGGCTTGCGACCTTACAAGATCCAGCTTGTGCAAGAATTAAAGCCGCGAGACCATGCAATGCGTCGTGATTTTGGTGTATGGGCCGAAAATGAGATTGATTTCGATGCTGATTTTCATCGCAAAATTTTGTTCAGTGATGAGGCTTTTTTGGTTGAATGGCTACGTCGACAAGCAAAATTGCCGCATTTGGAGTGAAGAGAATCCACATGCGATCCTTGAGACGCCATTACATGCACAAAAACTGACTGTTTGGTGTGCTCTATGGGCTGGTGGAGTCATTGGGCCATACTTCTTCCGAAATAATGCTGGAGAGTCAGTTACCGTTAATGGAGACCGGTATAGAGCCATGATAACCGACTATTTTGTTCCCGAATTGGATGGCATGAATGTGGATGAGTTGTGGTTCCAACAAGACGGTGCTACATGCCACACAGCGCACGTCACAATCGATTTATTGAAGGAAACATTCGATGAGCGCATAATTTCGCGGAATGGACCTGTCAATTGACCACCAAGATCGTGTGATTTGACACCATTGGATTATTTTCTTTGGGGATATGTGAAATTGCTTGTCTACGCCAACAAACCAGAAACGTTAGGGGACTTGGAGGCCAACATTCGTGGCGTTATTGCCGACATACGGCCCCATATGCTCGAAAAAGTGGTTGAAAATTGGACCTGTAGAATTGGCTTTATTCGAGCCAGCCGCGGCGGCCACATGCCCGAAATCATATTTAAACATTAATGGCATAAAATTATCCTTCCAATAAAGCCAAATTGATGGACATTAAAACGATTTTCTTGTGTTTTATTTCAATTCGAAGTTCTATACCTCTAAAAAAACCACCCTGTAATTATATTCCTCATGTTTTAAAACCTTGTGCAGTTTTTAGGGACATAGGACATGGGGATATAAAGGGTGTTTTTTAGGGCGGGTCAATTTGTAGGGATGAAAAAAAAAATAAAAAATCGTAGGAGCTGAAAATGTTCTACGGAAAATTCTGAATATCTTTGCCTAAGAAACCCTTAGTCTAAAATCCATTTCGAGCCTCCGATTTTACAAGAGAAGGTTTGAATTGATGTTTTGCTGCAATGTGTGGAAAACTTGGCAGACAGAGCCATAAAACCTGTACTAGGGTAAACATTTTGGATTTTTTTTTTTTGGAAGGAAATATTCATCCCATTTCCTTATTTAACAAAAATTTCGAAATATTTTAATATATGATCAAAATTCGAAATGGGTTATATTATAAAACTACTCAATAAGAAATTATAGGCTTTCTGAGCTAACGTTTTCAACAAATAAAAATTGTCAAAAGTTTTCACTATGGTTTTTATTTTTAACACGTTGACTGCCCAACACAATATAACTCGTATTAGTGCTCTTCCTCAGGAAGCCCAATACGAGTTATCTCGTAGTTTCTTGACTTGCCACTTTTGCGCCGCTTCGAGTGAGTTCGTAGTTTATCAGTGTAAATATGAATAGATCCTGGATCCTGGAAGAAAATAAACAATCAAGTTTGGCTTCTCCAGATAGAAATCTTAGTTAACAGAAAAAATATAATTAAATCGATTTGGCTTTTCGGACCAGAAAAGTGCCGTGGCATTCAACGTGTTTAGCACAACTCGAAAGCAATAAAATCAAAAACTGAAAAAATGCATAAGAAAGAAAAATATTTCTTCTAAATATATCTTCGACATTCTGCGATCACAGCCATAACAGCCTCACAATTTTTTCAAACAACTTTTCGAGAAGTACTTGTCAAAAGTTGAACAAATCTTTTAGTTCCTTGAATATGACATGGAATTTGTGGATCGGGAAGAGGTGGACATTCAATATCTAAGAATTCCTTTAAGTCTTCATACGGAATGCTTCTTGGTAGCGGTGGTTCCTAGAAAATGTTGTCATTATCCAAGTCCATTACATTTACAGAATCTAAACATTGAAAATTAATTCGATATTTGTTATTGTAAACTCTTAGTTTTGTTGGGTTGCAAAGGTTTTCACGGTAATATAAAATTTTTTATTGTTATTTTTATAAAATTATGCTGAATTGTAGGGTTGTTTACGTCACATAATGGGATGGTAGGTATTGTGTGATGCGTATAAATTGAGCTAGGAGTGGACGGCCATACACAACAGAACTGTAGTATTTTATGTTGAAGTACATAGGCACATAAACTTTTATAACATACTCTGCTAATATCAAAAAAATCCTTGAGGGGATGCCCGAATAGTTCTGATCTACTTTTATTTTTCGATTCTTATTGATATCTATCAATTAGATACAGGACAACTTCTAGAAGTAAAGTTGTCACCAAATTGATTTTGCAATATATTGATGGTAAAGCGCGCTGTATGGCAAGTTGCGCCGTCTCGTTGAAACGAAATGTCATCAATGTTTAGCTGATTAAATTTCGGAAACAAAACAATCAGTCAGCATGGTTCGATAGCGCTCGCCATACACCGTAACGGCAGCTTTTTCATCGTGTAAACCGCTCCAAACAGTCAATTTTAATGGATATAATGGTGATTCGTTAATGGCTTAAGGATTGTCTTCGCTAAATATATGGCAATTTTGCTAATTGACAGAGCAATTTAACCAGAAATGATCTTCATCACTAAACACAATTCTTCGGTAAAAATGCTCATCTTCGACTAGTCCGAAATTAGCCCAATCAGCAAAAATGTGACGTAAACGATGGTCATTTGGCTTTAATTCTTGAACGAGTTGTATTTTATAGGCGCGTAAACCAAGATCCTTACGTAAATTTTCCACGAAGAACAGAGGTCAACAAGTTGAGAACGGCGACGAATCGACATTTCGGCATCTTCTTCAACACTTTGCGCTACAGCAGCAATATTCTCTTCGGTACGCACATTTCTTTGTCTTGTAGATGATTTTGAATCGAGAAAAGTAAAATTAGTGCAAAAACGATCAATAACTGCATGAATTGCTTGTTCACTCGGGCGATTATGTTGACAGTAAAATGGAAGAAGTGCTCTATGAACTTCACGAACAGATTTATTTTTTTCAAAGTAAATTTGCGCAATTTGGAAGCGTTGGTCTGGCGTTAACCGATTTATGATAAAGTGCCAAACCTTATTAAACAGAAATGTCAACACAGTTTGACAGTCTCAACTGTCAAACTATAGACAACAACCATCGAAACTTCTCATCCAGTTAAAAAAAACACCCTTTATATAAAAACGTTTTAAAAGTAGAATTAATTTGGTTCATCTTATATATTAATACGCTAACACAAAACTTGAACCCCATTTTTCTCAAGTTATAGACAACACATTTTAATGAAACTTATATCATTTGAAAGGTCTGGTTTATACCAACTGCTTTGTCATTGAGATAGGTAAAAATTAGAAATTAAAAACATTTTTTTCCCACACAATTTTGAGCAGAAGGCGAGAGAGAAAGAAAAGGCCTCAATACAGCTGTATCTTTTGTTCTTTCTTACTCGAGAGCAAAACAACAACAAAATACATACAGTGTTGCCAGAAAGGCGAACTGAAATTTACCACTATTTTAGAAAAAATTTACCACTTTCGGAGAAAATTTACCTTTACCCAAATTAAAAAAAAATGAAAAATTTTAAATGATTAAAAACCGTTATTATTTTTTTTTGTTAGTATGCATATATTTATAAAGAAACAACAAAAACTTGAAAAAATAGTATTTGTACCATTCTCACACCGAAAAGCAACGCTGATCCGACAACTGACAACCTGAACGTGATCTCAATGGATTTCTCCGAAAGATAATCTCCAACCGATAGCCGCTTTGGTTTTTTTCGGGCTCTTAAACTGCTTATGAGTATGTTCAGAGAGGTAACAGGTCTGCCAATAACTCAAAAAATTAACTGCCAATAACTCAAAAAAGTTATTGTTTTGCAAAATTTACCACTTTGGTCAAAAATTACCTTTTTTACCTCTGCCCAAAAAATGAGTCAAAAATTACATCAATTAGGGAAATTTACCTCAATCTGGCAACACTGAATACATAGCGATCCAGCTCTATTAAACATCGTTGCTGTAGCGTACACGAGGAAGAGTAGAACTTGACTTGAGCGAGATTGACTCAGACACTTTAACAGAGCTGTGTAGCATTGTTGGTGTTGCTTTTTCTTAATTTCTCTCTCTTCGATAGCCTCATGACAAAAATAGACAAAATATTCATGCCGTCATGAGATCGCGGAGAGAGCCAAAATTCATTAATGATTCAACAGAGTGGCATAGAATTATTGCTTGGGGTGTATATGAGACACGATAAATGTGAAAAAAACAAAAATTATAGAGCTACGATAATTAACGACAATAGGAAGTGGTTCTACGTCCTTATTAGGAAAAATTTTTTTAAATTAACTGCATCACATTGTCTCTCAGGAAACTTTTTAAAGTAACCAGAATGCACCAAATGCAAAAGCAAAAAAAAAAAAAAAGTAAAAAAACAAAAAAAATAGAAATTAAATTAAAATTAAAATAAGACAAGTATTAGAACAAGGATTATAACAAGGATTAGAAAAGGATGACTTCCACAAGGACTGAGACAAGGGTAAGGACAAAGATTAGGACATAGCTAAAACAATGTTTGGGACAAGATTGGGAAGAGTATAAGAACAAGAAATAGAACAAAGATTTTAACGCAATAAGAAAAAAGCTTTAGAAAGAAAATATGATAAGGATATGATCAGGAATTTGGACATGGATTAAAACAAGAACTTGGACTCAGAGAATGAGCTCAATTATTAGAACAAATATAAGAATAAGAATATGAATGAAGACAAGTCTTGGAACTAATGAAGGGATAGGGACAAGAATAAAGAGAAGAATAAAGATACACTGTCACCTCAAAACCTATCGATGTGTCCACGATACAGCCAACTTATTTTTAACTTTACTAAGTGTCTTTCAATAAAAATAAAAGATCGACAGAACAAGTGATATTGGTATGGTCGAATTTCGACCACAGGCGATACTAGCCTTGACAAAAACAGGTACAAGACAAATTTGAAAATGTATGGTTTTGAAACGAATTGTTGAAATTATATATACATTTACCAAATCTGGATTTTTCTGTACTTATCAACTAATCTTCAACTACGAGTAGTCGCCCAAAATTATGTTAATTTAAAACACTTCCTGTTACACTTCAAAATATGCTATTAGCTCAAATATGACGCTATTAAGAGGTCGTCCCAAGAACTTTCAAAAAAACATAAAAGGGCAGCCATAAAACCACCCAACTCTCTCGTGTCGTTTCGTGCAGCGGCAGAAATGGCATAAACAATACCGTCAAGGTCTCTCCGTGTGTCTACATTTCCTTGCCTGTGGAGCACAGAAAATTGCTTTGAGTTTCCATGCCGCAACTTCAAAGCATTCTTTGTGTGCCCCTTTTTTATGCCAAAGGAAAAATATTTGCTCATATTTATTTTTGCAAAAGTTTTTCTATAAAAATGCAAATATTGTGTATATTGTATATTTTAACAAATTTTTGAACTGTTTATTTTATTTTTCTTTTTTTTTTTCATATTTATTTATCTTGCTATATCTACCTACATTGATTTTGTTGTGGTTCTTAGATTTATTATCGCCATGTTGCTGTGCGGGTGTTTCTTAAGAAAACAAAAACAACAACAACAACAACAACAACAATAGTAACAAAGCAATGCCATGAAGGATGGTCATTGAAGTGAATGTCCTTTTTGTGGTCATTATTATTTCAAAAGCAAAAAAGTGATAAAAACTGTATAATAATTCATGTTGTTATCCTTGTTCCTTTATTTTTTTTTTTTTTTATATCAGCTGCTGCTTCTGCTATCAACGTATAATAAACGCACGCCAATGAAAAAAAGTAAGAGAACTATAGAGGAGTAGAAATAAAAAATGGAAAGTAAAGAAAGAGCGAATTTTTATTGTCATTGTTAACAGTTTTATGATGATTATTCCATGACGTCTGACTGATTGTGGCCAAGTGTAGAGTAGATACAAAGTAACTCTGCCTGAGCAAGTGAAAAAGAAGAAAAAGAAGAAGAAGAAGCAGGACGATAAAGGGACTGTTTGGGGTTTGGCATACAAATTAGCGCATTGTTTTAAAACTTCTGAATTATTAAAACGAGAAATAAAACTGAAATAATTCATAAGCTACAAAAAAGAAAAACAAATTTGTAAAAGTTAAACATTTGAAAAGAGATTTTAAAGCTTTTTACGCTAAATATAGAGCTAGTGGGCTCTAAGTCTTTAAGGATTAAAAAGTTTCATAAATTATAACACAAGTTTTTATCTCTGAAGATAAATTGTAGTGAAGATATTTTTTTTATATTAATATGTTTTTTTTTGCTGCTGTTATTTTTTTCCCATAGTAACCTTTTTGATAAATTCCAACAGAGATTTATTTTCTTGTTTAGCATTTTTGTTCTTAATAAACTGCTTTAGAAACTTAAACGAAGTTTTTAAGTCTAATGAGAAAAAGAGGGAGGAGAGACAGCCGGCTTCAAAGCGGTTTTCATAAATTTGTAACTCAGAATTAACTGTAACTCAGGAATGATAAAAGTTTAGAAAAATTATAACAATTTCTTTTTATATCTGATAAAACAAAAATATTCCTACTCTGCCATGATTTTTTTCTAGGCTCTTAATAAGCTTAAGGACGATGAAATACCTTTCATTAGCCAGTAGATCTTTCTAAAAAAAGAAAACAAAAATTTAGCAATAAACAATAACCTTTATGGGGAGTTTAAAAATAAAACACCTTAATTTTTGAGTAGGTTTTGGCTCATCTTTGGATTTTTTAAAAAGAAAATATTCCTTGAAATAGGGTGTATCAACAAGACATGATACAACCAACAATTGTTCAAATGTCTCTATAATTTTTATTGTATTGTACAACAAACACATCGACATTATGTATGCGATAAATTTCTGGAACACAGTGGCCACCTCGGCTTAGTTAGCAGAACTTAATTCTCTGTTAGAAATTTTCGGTCACTCTATCGCATAATTTCGGTGATGGCAACAACAATGTACGCTTGAGAGTTGAATTGCTTGCAAGTCTTTTTTTCTATACAATAATTCCAAAGAAATAACTCTAACAGTGTAAGATCGCAAGATCTTGATGGTCGATTGGTATCTTCAAAATGCGAAATTACGTGACCAGCGTAAAACTCGACAATTTCACGACTTACGGCTTTATTCTGCTTGTTAACATAACAAGGAATTGTAAAGAAGCTCTTGTTAATGTTCTTGTTATGTAAAGTAAATTTTCATATTCTGGCAAATCATTAACAATTTGAAAGCTCTAAAAAGCTGTTAAAGTTCACCACGCATGGTGAAAATGAAAATGCCTTGGATATAGAGCCAGTGATGTGATTCTGATTTAGTAAAAAATCCCGATCACATCCCGATTTAGACCTGTTTATCCCACCAAAATGACACGAAAAACCCACAAAAAATCCCACACAAATCTTTATACCAATAAAGATTTTTTAAGCAGTTTTTGAAAAGAAATAAGGATGGCCACCTGCTGAACAGGCCCAACACTGTGAGTTCTGACGTCTGTATGATGCTCCAATGTGTAAAGTGTCGTAGTAACATCTCATTGAATATTCACTTTTGATAAACCATTGAGATGAATGCGCGTGCTGCTTTAGCCCCACGGCCGTTGAGAAATAAAATATTCGAATAAAACGGAGCTGAGCAAATATAGTTAGTGAATTTCAGAGTGTTTCTTGTCGATAAAAAAGGTGAATATGAGTAGAATGCTGTATTTGATGTTTATTTTTCACAATTCGACGAGCAATCGAACAATATTGAGAAATGGGAAAAAATATTCCGTCATGTTATGATGGCGTGCCTGTCCACCTACAGAACAAAACGTTGGCCCACCTTTCGAACAGATTTTCAGTAAAAAGTTGTCATTTATATGATTGAAAATAGTGTTTGGAATTAGTTAAAATAGTTTTCGTGATTTTCGTCCACGTTCAGATAAAATTTTAGAATCGGTCGCCTTAAAAAAGTGAAAAGAAGAACGAATATAAATTCTGTTGCGATAGCTGCAACCATCAAAAAAATTCAAATCTCTATTGTTTGAAGTTCAGTGAGTCATTGTGAATTATTGATAGAATAAACTTTTTATAAACTCTCAAAAACTAGTGTTTTTACTTCATTTTTTAAATTTTTTCAACGATTTGTTTTAGGTGTTCAGTAGCTGGGCCGATTTTTTTCAGCGGTCGATTTTGAGACTTTTGTTAGATCGACTGCCAAAATTACATTTTTTGGAAATTTTAAATTCTGATTAAAATTCTTGTTAGTTATTGAACTTAGCTTCCAAATGAAACCAAGAGCTCTGAAAAATTATGTTTTAAGCCAAAGGTATAGCCTGCAAACAAAACGTGTTTAGTAGGTGGGCATCCTCACCTACATTTTTTAACATTATAATAATTTTATAGTTTAAGAATGTACATAATAAAGTTTTTCAATACATATAAAAAATTTTCCGCAAAAAAAAATACCTATAGTTAAACTCTGCGCTTTTTATAAAAACTCTCTTAAGTGTATAAAGTAATCGTAAATTTCTTTCTTTGCATCAAAATAAAATGAGCTTATATTTTTGTTTTTAAATGAGGTCTTGTTTTTATTAATTTTAAGCCTCTTGACTATACATATCTCTTTCTTACATATTTAGAATCAATGAAATACTAATTAAACGAAAAATTTTGAAAGATTACAAAAAAGTGATACCAACCAGTTTTGCTAAGAATTTACACTTTAAAAATTAATTGACACAGTAGAAAATCCCACCTAAGCATCTGAAATCCCACACGTTCTCAAATAGGCCAAATATCCCAAAATGAGCCCGAAATCCCACCAAATCACATCACTGTATAGAACAGTGATGTTCACGTAGTACCACGCGTGGTGAGACATTCGACACGATCGAATGCACGAAGTTCTCTCAATCAGTTGGCGCTGAAACTTCAAGCTGTGTGGTTCACGCCTATAGGTTGTGTGTTGCACTGCACGAAATGTTTGAGGCATATGAACATGCGTCATTTGCAGAATAATAATAATAATAATAATGATAATGATAGTGACAATGATAATGATAGTGATAATGATAATGATACTTATAATGATAATGATGATGACAATGATAATTCTAACACAATTTTTGCTTAATACATGCAAAAAAATTTTTTTCAGTGCATAGAACGTGAGTGCTTCTACCACAAGCAAAAAAGTTAAAAATTGTGGTTGTATTCGTGTGAACACCACTGATATAGAGCGTCAGCTGTGTTTTTGTTGCTTATTTCTTGCTTATTTTGATTGCTTATGTTTATTTTTCTACAAGTAAGAAGGGGAATGTTAAGAAATAAATAAGTTACTGATTGTTTTCAATTGTTTTAAGTTTCAATATTAATTTTTTTCAATAGAAAAACAATGTTCGAGTGTTTTGCAATCTTTAAAATTTATTTTTTCTTTGATCTTCTTCAATATCAATGCTTGAAAGAATTAAGAAGTAAGAATTCATCCATTTGTTATATTTTATTTTATTTGCACAGCATTTGTTTGACTTAACACTGAACTATTTTTCGTTGTTTAGATGTTTTCTGCCATTAACAAAATAGTAATGAAAGGAGCTTTGAAATTATCACCAGAACTATCACGAAGTCTTAACAATTTCTTAATATTACCTATTTTGTTAGTATGGTGAGCTTAGTTAAGCTGTCAGAATAGGGCTGTTAAAGAGATCCAACGTAATAACTAGATTATTTCACGACTTAAATAGATCATAGCACCCTCCGTATACTCCATCTCTGACCAGAAACAATTGCTTATCACGTCTTTGTACCGCACTCCATTAACTATAACTGCTGTTCCATCGTCATTTTCGAAATATTATGACCCTATCATGCCTCCGGCGCACAATCAGCATCAGCCACTCGTTATGAGTGCATTAGCAACTGCTGCATCATTATTATTAATGTAGCCGCTAATGTGAACATGTGGTTCCTCAAAAAACACGATATTTTTTTTTATTGCAAAAACTACGGTCAGCATTCATGTTTTCCAAGACTCAACCGGAGAACTTATGGTTCTATGGGACCGCCGAATGCAGTTCTTGAGTCAATTAGACCTTGTATGCATACAGAGTCAAATCTTCGCTTTGCTGCCGTGTGGACGTAGATGTCCAGTTTTTGAGCACAGTGACAAATTAAGGTCGTTTTCAACACTTTTCCATTACTGCGTCGATATATTCGGTCGAACGTACGAAGCGAAGTAGTTTCAGTGTCTTCGCATCTTGCACTGAGCCATGATGATCTTTCAGAAGGCCCATGATTGCAAGGAAAATTTACTAGTATTTTGCGCATGTAGCTAACTCTGATTGAATTCGTTATTTTGTTCACTGTGTAGGGTTCAATGGTAAATTTTCCAATTCGGTATTCTATGTTCTTACTTTATGAGTATTACTGATAAAGAAAGATATCCATCTGAAAAAACTCGAAAAACTCACGCGAACTTTTGTCTATAGTCGCATAGGCTTTCCTGCGAAAACTTAATTTGAAACTTAATTTGCCAGTTTTGCCAGCATTTTCATTCCCATGGATACCGAAAGGTTTCCTGGACCAAGGTAAGACAAACTTTATTGTGCTAAGCTGCAGAGTTTAATTTAGCCTTCTGAGAATTTCTGAATTTTGATAGGGCTCGCTAGAACCTTTCCTGTAGCCTAACTGTGACTTCAGACGCCTATAGATTTCCGCTGCAATTTAAGCTGAATTATATAGCTCGCAACGTCTCTAAAGTATAAACGTATATTTAAATAAAATATATAAATATATAATAAATAATAATAAATATATAATAATATAAATATATAGCCTATTTAAAAGCTAATTTAAAGATTCAGTTCCCTTTGTGGTTTAAGCATTTTCTCTACGTGTCTTATGGATAATTCCATAAGACACGGATATGGATATGGACGATTTCTTATGGATAATTCCATCGGCTCCGATCGGCAAAATTTAAATCATATCTGCTTCCTAGGCTTGGGTAATTTATGAACTTATTCAATTGAACGATTACTACTCATGAATATGTGAACTAGTTCGATGTTTCTCGTTCTTTTAGTTCATATCAGTGTCGCCGGATGAAATTACCACCAAAATTCTCTTTTTTTTCACACTTAATTCTCATAAATTACCACACTCTCAAAATACCTCAAAATACCACAAAATACCTCAAACTTTCTCTTGAGGTATTTTAAGGTTTTTTGGTATTTTGTGGTAAATTGAGGTATTTTGTTGTAATTAGAGGTATTTTGAGGTATTTTTTTTCTCAAAATGGTAAATGTCGGACATGTGGTAATTTTTGTCGCACACGAGAGATTTTTACCACAAAATACCATGAGAATTACCACATCCCACAATCGTTGAAAAATAGCGTAAGTACTATTTATTGTGCTTTTCTGGCAACATTGGTTAGTATTAGTTCAATTGACCTTGCAGCGAGTAGTAACAAAACGAACAAGAACAAAAATAACTAATTCATCAAGCTATGGTTTGAGTCCTTGCTTTAAGATACTTTTTGTGTCTGCACTAATAGAATTGTTGAGTTGATGGCTGACACATATTTTCAGTATAAATGCTTTAATATAAATGATCATATAGTTTTGTTTTTAGTTTGCATTTTTTAAATTAAATTTTGCATTAAATTTTGCAATAAGAAACCCTTTATTCATTACAAGTGTTTTATTTGAAATTTTTTGTTATTTTTTTCAAGATGTTGCAAAGACAAAGTTGGAACAATCTTTGTCCAGTTAGACGTGTGAGGTACTGTACATTTATTTTATTAGATGGTTTAAAAATAGCTAAAACTGAATTTAATCTATAAATGAAATTTTAATTTGAATACAACTAACAGCCCTATTCTGACAGCTTAACTAAGCTCACCACATTAACAAAATAGTTAATATTAACAAATTGTTTAGGTTTCGTATTCTGGTGATAATTTGAAAGCTCCTTTCTTTACTATTTTGTTAATGACAGAAAACAACTTAACAACGAAAGATAGTTCAGTATTAAGCTAAACAAATGCTGTGTAAATAAAATAAAATAAAAAAAAATGGATAAATTCTTACTTCTTACTTCTTTTTAGCATTGTTACTGAAGAAAATCAAAGAAAAAATAAATTTTAAAGACTGCGAAACACTCGAAAATTGCTTGGTTATTAAAAAAATTCATTTTGAAACTTAAAACAATTGAAAACAATTAGTAAATTATTTATTTCTTAACATTTTTCATCTTACTTGTAGAAAAACAAACATAAGCAATCAAAATAAGCAATATAAAAACAGCTGACGCTTTATATCTAAGGCAATTACATTTTCACCATGCGTGGTGAACTGTAATAGCTTTTGAGAGCTTTCAAATTGTAAATGATTTGCCAGAATACGAACATTTACATTACATAACAAGAACATTAACAAGAGCTCCTTAACAATTCCTTGTTAAGTTAACAAGCAGAATTGGGCTGTTAGTTTGTTTAATTTTATATACCTGGCCATGAACGAGTAAAATGAAATGAACTAAAAGACATAACGAACCGAAAGAACTAACGAACTAAAAGAACGAACGAAGTAAAACGAGCAACGAACAAAAAGAACGAAAGAACTAAAATAACTAAATAAACAAACTAGTTCGTTATATACGATTGAACTAAGGGGAGCGATCTTTGTGGTGAACTAAAATGCCCAAATCTACTTCTTCCAAGCCTCAAGAAAAAATTGTCTACCCAAATTTGAATTAGTGGACACTCCTCAGTAAGCTCTATTAAATTCGTCAGTTCCGTAACGTCATACCCCACATGACCTGAGCCTCTTCATTGCTTTCATTTGAACATTTCCATTAATCTAGCTTGCTTACTTACTTACTTATCTGGCGCTTACAACCGTTGGTTGGTTTTGGCCTCGTATAAGAAATTGCGATAGCCATTTCTGTTTTGCGCTTGCTGGCGTCAGTTAAAAACACCAAGCGTAATCAAGTTATCCAACACTTGATCCTTCCAACGAGGATGTGGGCGTCCGGTGGAGTTATCCTTCGATTTACCTCAATACTGACATCGTTGAAAGAGTTTATGCTGGATCCCAGGGAGACGAAGTCCTTAACAACCTCTAAGGAAATATTGTCAACAGCGATATGGCTTCCAAGACGATGGGCTTGTTTATTAGTTGACACTAGCTATTTCGTCTTATCTGCGTTCACTGCAAGACCCATTCGACTTGACTCTTTCGCTAATTTGGAGAATGCTGCAATGTAGAGATGGGTCGTTCCGAACCTGTTTAGTTCCTGGAACTATGTTCACAGTCGGACATAGTTCCAATCGTTCCTTCCATTCATTTTTAGCATGTTCAAACAGTTCCGGTTGCAATGAATTTTTTTCTATAAATCAATATGAACCGACTTCTCTTTCACACATATTATGGCTTACACGAATTTGTGATTGACTATAAGTGCAAAGATATGTTTGCGAACGAACGAAACAACTGATGTGTGAAATGGTAAGATGACATTTCGACGTTCTTGTTGCGCGCAATGCTGTGTTTATTTTGTTTTGAACATGCTTTCATTCAATCGAATGGAACTGCGGAACTAGATAGTTCCTCGGACATGTTACAATCTGCTGCATATGATTTGCATGAGTTTCATTCAATGAAATGGAACTGTGGAGCTAGATAGTTCCGCGAACATGTTACAATCTGCTGCATATGAGTTGCATGAGTTTGATTCAATCAAATGGAACTGCGGAACTAGATAGTTCCGCGGACATGTTACAATCTGCTGCATATGATTTGCATGAGTTTCATTCAATGAAATGGAACTGCGGAGCTAAATAGTTCCGCGAACATGTTACAATCTGCTGCATATGAGTTTCACATGTTTTGCAACTCGAGAGTACTCAATTTGTTCTTTTTAAGCACTTGTAAGTTACATACGAACGGAGGGACAGACAGACGGACATGGCTAAATCGACTTGGGTGGTGATGCTGATCAAGAATATATACACTTTGCTATACCAATGCCTCTTTATGGGGGCTTACAAACAGAGTGACAAAATTAATATGCCCCTATTGCGTTTTTCTATGGCAGCCCCCCTAAGGAGTGGTCGGAGGGAATAGGTGTCTAAGGAAAAAATGTTCCTTTTTCAAAAGTAATGGGGGTCGGTCATACATATTAATCCTCTTCGGCCTTCTCTTAAAGCCCTCTGTTCAGGTGAAGAGAATACATACACAAAAACCATAAAAAATTTCTACTACAGCTCAAAGGAACTACATAGTTCCGCGGACATGTTTCCGCGAACTAGTTCCGCTTTACAAAAGAATCGTTCCATGTTCGTTCCGACCTCGGAACTGTTTAGCACAAGCCTACTGCAATGACTTAGCGTGCATTATGGCAAATGATATCTATATCATTAGCATACTCCAGCAGCACAATACTTATATAACATATTATGAAGCTTGTCTTAGGTACATAGCTCGGATGGTCTTCTTAATAATTAGGATGAAAAAGTTGCACGATAAGGAATAACTTTGTCTAAAACCTCATTTGATATTGAAAGGAGAGTAGCAGAGTCATTCCCGATTTTAACTGTGCTGCTGGTGTTGCTTGGTGTTATTCTGTAAAGACGAATGAGAGACATAGTGAAGTATGGGTGATTCCTTATTGAAATGTAGAAGGCGACTTTGTAATCGAGAAAAAGATGGTGTGTGTCGATTTGTTTCTTTAGGGTCTTCTCCACGATTTGTCGTAGTGTTAACATATTGCTTGAGAGTGGATTTGCCTGTTCTGAAGCCACACTAATTGGATTCTATCAGCTGGCTTGCGATGTTCTTCTGTCTTTTTCATGATACACTAAACATGACCTAATATGCGATATTAAGAAGGCTAATCCCACAGTAGTGGTGAAAATATTGCTCTGTCCTTGTAGATTCGACAGAGCACAATGAGATTCTTATCATTTGGAATGCATATAAAAAAAAAATAAAGAAATAACTGCTCATTTCAGCCCTTGAATGGACTTTGACCTAGCTTCTTATGATCAATTGTGTTGTGCGTGTTATTAAGTTTGTACACAATTCACCGAGAACCGTATCTATAGGTTTTACGCCGACTCTGAACTGCGATTAACGGAATGTTCTTGTTCTCAAAAAGGCTTACATGACATTTTTGATTACTCTCTGAGGTTTGTCATTGTCTGCAGAGAGGTGGCGACCGTACAGAAAAATTATTTTAATTCAAATAATTTTCTGTCGCTGCTGGGGTTCGAACCCGGGTGTCCAGGTTCGTTGACATAGAAGCCACGCCCTTTAACCAACTACGCCACGGACGCCACCGTTTATCTGACCATATTCTGTCAGAGGCCCATAAATACATATAAATAAAACTTCAGCTCTTTTCTTGTACAGCTCAACATGAGTGATTTCCAGGCTTTCATCTTCAATGACAGTATTGTTGTCAGCATTGCCATTCATAATACATCAGTGTACTCTGGATATCAGTTTCTAGATTCGCGTTTTCATCCTTGTATTAAGTTAGGCCCGAACTTAAACCAACAGTGAAGGGTCTTCTTTTTTTGAAAAATTTTCGGGCCTAACTCTCACCTGACTATCACCAAGCATCTCAATTGTCTCACATTCACGTTTTTCTGTCTTCTAAAAGATTATATACATATATAAAAGATTATATTTAAGCAATTTGAGAAAGATTTGATTAAAATCACTTGAACCCGAATTTTCAGAAAAAGTTAAGTGACTCTCTATGTTTGTTGCTATCGCAAGCTCTAAATTTCTCTAAATTCAGAAAAATAATGAAATTGTATTTTTTTTGTTTTTTATTTGAAATACTAGAATCCTTATTTTATGACTCCTACGCTTAAAAGTTAAATAAATATATCTTGTTTGCCCCTATTTACGAATACTACGAATTATTTTCTTATCGTGCTACTTACGTCCACACACTGGTCAGTTTCAATGAAGTCACCAATTCAAAAATATATTTATTTTTAGAAACTTTTAAAAAACTTTGAAATTATTGGACGCTGTCAAAAGTGACGAAAAAGAAGTTGTCGTTGTTGTTTGACACACTTCAAGATAGAGTATCTCGAATGAGCTAATAACAACGAATAGTTTGAAAGTTTTTTTTATCTAAACCCTCTTTTTTTTCTTCTCCTCTAAAACAAGTTATTTTTATTGTTGTTTGAGATTGTCGGGGACAGTAAGACAAAATTCAAAGAAAATACAAACAAAAAAAAAACAACAACAAAAAGAAAAACAAACAAAATATTGCTACGATATATTTGCAGACCGTCACCATGTAGCTTATAAGCAATACTCGTATCACATCATGTCGAAGGACGACATCACTAAGAAGTATGGCCAAAAAACAATAAAAGAAACCACAGCAAGAGATGAACAACAAATACTGCCATTCTATTAAGTCTTAACCGATGACTGCTCAACTCAATGCCACCGCTTAGAAAGATGATGTTGACGAAATTTGTTCATTCTAAAAACTTTGACCATAAAATTTTCAAAGTTTTCTAAATGATTTTTTTTTGGTTTTTGTTTTTTTTTTGTTTATTTTACTCTGGCTGTTTTTAAATGTTGTGTTTGATTGGGCACATTGAAGTGGTGAGGGCAGTGTTTGTGTTGGGGTTGTTAGTGATGGGGGGAGTGCGATGTTACTCAAAAGTTTGCAGAGACCATGAAGCAGAACTGCTTGCAAGCACCATAAAAAACATTAAATGGCGTCATTAAATTGTTGTACTTATAATGAAGTTGTTCCCCCTTCTCCTCCTCCTACAACTGCTGCTCCTATTTTGCTGATGACAATAAAGTCCATTCAAGATTTTTAGGCTCATAAATTTTTGTTTTGGTTGTTGTGCAAAAAGTTATTGACCGAAAATTATGCGTAACTAAAATGAAATAGTTTTTGATTAACTTTAGTTTTTCTGAACTTCGACTTCAGTCGAGTCAGGGATGAGTCGTCGAGTTGAGTTAAGTTTATCAAAAAGTTGTTAAAAAGGCTTTATTTCCTATAAGGAAGGAATCTCCTAATAACTTAACATAAGCTGATTTAAGTGGATATAGTAGACATGAGGAAAATCTGTGAGAGCTTTCATAGATTAATTAGTTGTTTCTTTTAAGGGGGTTAAGGGGTTTTTTTTTTTTTTTTTGAATGATTGAAATTTTGAACGGAGCTAGCATTGATGATTCTTTTATAACCTTTTATTGATGCTTAGCTTTGGATGTTCGAGTATAAAAACTTGAAACCGATTTTCTCGCAAACGTCACAAAATCTACTTGATTGAAAAATCTACCTTTTGAAATTTTAACCACTATTTTTACACATAAATCAATATGTAATTTTTTTCCTTTTGTTTCGATTTTATTATAACAAATAACATAATTTTTTTAGTGAAAACGCGTTTTTACTTCCAAATGCACAAAAAAAAAAAAAACAATATGTGTGGCCACCACGCACGGTAGAAGTCAAACTTTAACCCAAAAAAGTTTATTTTTAAGTGGTTACTTGATTTACTGTTTAATATAGTCTTACTAAAAAAGTCCCATTTCATATAAGATGGGTGCACCAAGTAAGCCCTAGCTTCTAATAAGGCCCACTTTGTATAAATCATACTAAATGCCACCGGATTTTGGTGAAATGTTACAAACAGGTTCTAACACGACTAAAACTTAGTTTTATTGCAAGTGGTTTTGTCTGCAGTATACGCGTTTGCTTTCTGGTGTGGTAAGTTGTGCATTTTTATAAAACTAGTATCACCTTTGGTCGAGATTCGACCATTTAAAATTTGATTTTTTTTTTTTGTATTTTTATTGAAAATATTTTTTTTCTTTCTTCACTCATATGCAAACGTAACCGAACTCATAAAGCACCAAACGCACCACCAGCAGGAAATCACAAAACAGTAACTCAATTCTGATTTTCCATGTTCTGTGATTTTTACTTTCAAAGCTATTCGATATCAAAAATGTGGCTTATATATGCGGAGTCACACCCCTTTGTCCAATGCCCGTCACAGTACCCTACTTCCCTTATTCTACTTTCTAATAGAAATGCTTCGAAAGCTATTTGATATAACAACTTTGAGTTGTATGAGTGTTTCCACGCCCCTTTGTCAAGGAAGGAAGTTCTAACCAAGTTTAATTGATTTGTATCTTATAGTTCAAAAGTTATACCGAAAATTTGGACTGATGAAAAGTGCCTCGCCTCTATTTGAACGCCCATCGAATGCAACCAGTGGATTGGAACGTCTGATTTGAGGTCGAATTGCCCACCATAGATATTCGGTGCATTCCTTTTTCCTACTCTTATTGATTTAAAAAAAAAATTATCAAAATTGGTAGAGAAACACGGGAGAAAATGTTTCTTAACTGTTCGGCGTACACCTATTTATATATAGATATATAATAATGATATGTATAATATATAAAGTAGATAAGGAAATGGCTTAAAACATAGATTTGTGTTTATAACTTTGGAGTGGTTTGAAATATTTGAAAAGTTTTTTCACAGAAATAATTTTTTAAGCTGTAGAACTTTGTAAAAAATACAAAAACAACATTTTGAAAAATGTTATTTTCATCAAAAAAATCATAGGAGGTAGCTCATGATTTTCGATGATAGAAACACTTAATTAAATTATATATCAAAATGAAGCAATTTTTGCAAATAAATGATATGTTATATGAAAGAGTGTGAGAGAAGAAAATAGAAAAAAAAAAATAAAATTACAAAAAAAGAATATCTGGTCTAATTTTTGAGCAAAATTGAATATTTTAGAGTTATTTTGAAAACAACATAAGAAATTGAATTGGAGAGATAACGGTAAATATTTTCTTATTTCTCCAAAGTCATTTTATTAAACTTTCAGACAAAGAAAATGTAAGGAAAATCGATTGAAAAATGGCTGAGATATTTACATGCAAAATCAAAATTTGAAATATCAATTGTTTTTTTCTCCTTCTGAGGCAATGACATTGCTTTAAGAAATGCATTGCATGGAAAAAAATCTACAGGTTTCGAAATATCGCAATACTTGTCATTCATTTTTAACAATTTTTTAACATATTATTCGTGGAAAATGTTAGCAAAATGTTTTCTTATACCGTTATTTTTCTCAACCAACGAATTTTCATACAAAAAACGTTGTACTGAAAACATCTACAGTTTTCGAGGTATCAAAATGATTTTGATGTCAAAATAACGGAAATTTACTATTCAAAATTCAAAATTTACTATTCTTAAGCAATTTCACCATCACAATATATATTGACACTTGTTTAATGAAAAAGTGTTTATTGTAGGGTAAACGTAAGCGATGGTGAAAAATATCAAAGTATTTTTGCACATCTTATGAATGCCTAAATTTCTCTCTTATATCATGTTTTTCCATCTCTTACAGTTTAGCTTTTATTTAATAAAAACTCTTTTTCCGCTCATATTTGAGGTCAAAGGTCACCAATCTAATATTCAATCATATTGTGCAGCCATACCTTTCATCCGATACCTCATTCTTCATTCTACCTCTTCCCAGTTCTGAGATCCCTAACTAAAATTAATATAAACTTTCGACGTTAATATCTCAGGTCAAAGATCATCAATTTAATATCTAACATAATTCGGCACATCTATGATGCAGTACCTTTCGAATGATATACGTTTCATTGTCCTTATTCTAAAATAAATATTGAAAAGTGTACGACAACATTCGATGTTTGCGTATTAATATATAAGATTAGTATTGCGTCACAGTGGAATTTTTGCTAAGACACACACACATATCCACATTAATTTATTGTTTTGCTAAAAATTACTCTTTTTTTTTTTTTAGACTTAACCAACGCTCAGGGGATGCCCCCTATAAATGCGAAAGCATTGTATTGATTCGGAAGAAGGGTGATAGTTAGTAGGAGGGTGGAAAGATGGAGTAGTGTCGGTGAAGATTTGTTTTAAATTGACGCAGCGCAAAACTGCCGGGGAACACGTCCGCAGGGAGATTGTTCCACAATTTAACTGTACGACTGAAGAAAGAATTATCTCGATAATGCGAGGTTCTATTGGGCATCAAGGCAATGGTATAGGAATGGGCTTGGTGAGCTGCCCGAGTGGAAATGGGAAACACACGAGCTGATGGCGTCAGGTCATGAATCTCCCTTGAACACTTCCCATGGTAGTACCTGTACAAAAGGCTAAGGCAACCAACATTGCGTCGATGCCCAAGAGAGTCGAGAGAAGATGAAATGTTTTCATCCCCTATCAAATATATCGCACGTAGTTGAATTCGGTCTAGAAGCTCTAAATAAGATCTTGAAGCTCCTGCCCAAATGTGCGAATTGTATTCCATTTTCGGCCTAATATATGAGGTATAGATCAGTGAAGTATTTCTTACACCGTTTTAAAAAACCTAGGCACTTAACAGCTTCTTTCGACACATCGAAAATGTGATCATTCCAGCGAAGATCGGATTGAATCGATATGCCCAGAACGTCAAGAGCTTCTGATTCCACGAGATCTACACCGTTTATACTGAGGGGGGCTAAGGGGCTAACAGGCTCGCTAAGGGGCTCGCTTGTGACTTAAGAGGCAGCACTGGGTCTTGTTAGCATTAAACTCGACTCTATTAGCAAGTCCCCACTCGGAGATTTTTCTTAGGTCATTAAGAAATGTGTCATTCATGTTTTGCCTCTTTCTCTCAATCACCAAAGAGTTCGGGCGTTTTTTGAAAGAATATGAATGACAAATGCTGCTGTCATCCGCAAACGAATGAATTGGGTTGTGAGTCAACGACAGAAGGTCGTTGATAAAAACCAGAAACAAGGTTGGCGATAGGACTGAACCCTGTGGTACTCCAGCACCGATGGCGTGCTCATTGGACGAAATGCCATCGACCATGACACGGATCGATCTATCCCTAAGAAAACACGTGATTCATCGAGCAAAGTTACCACCAACACCATATGCAATTAGTTTTGGCACGAGAGCTTTATGCCACACTCGGTCAAACGCCTTAGAAATATCTAGAGCAACAACCTTGCTCTCACCGAAGAAGTGAACACAATGGTTCCATTTTTCAGTGAGGAACGCTATAAGATCACCAGTATAGCGGGCTCTACGGAAGCCATATTGACGGCCACTGAGCAATTCGTTGCGCTCCAGATAATTTATAAGGTGGAAGTTTATTACACTCTCCATGACTTTGGAGAGTGTAGAGCATATTGCAATGGGTCGGTAGTTCTCAGGATTCGTGACATCGCCCTTCTTAGGTACCGGCTGAACATTTGCGACCTTCCAACAAAATGGAAATACTCCTGTCCTGTATTAGATGTTGAAAAGGTTTCGCAAAGGTCGAGCCAGTGTAGATTTACACTTTTTAAGCACAATTAGCGGTATGCCATCAGGGCCAGAAGATTTGTTAATGCTGAGTTTTGCAAGGACTCTTTTAAATGCTCTCGTCCGAAAATATATCTCCTGCATGGAAGACGATCTATTTTCAATAGAGGAGCAGTGGCTGATTGGTTGCCGGGATTGTGGAATTTTGTGCAAACAATCCAGCCAATAGGTTCGCTTTATCAGCCGAGTCAGTGAAGATTTGATCATCCTTTAAAAGAGTAGGAATCGACGAAGACGTCTGATTTTTAACTCTCTTAACGAATGACCAAAAGTTTTTACTCCCTTTGTGGCAAAGAAGAACCTGTTCTCTTATGCGAATTTCATGAAGAAACTATTTTCGTTTTAAAACTGCATTACAGCGATTCCTAGCCTAAATGCGAAGTCTTCTATTATCAGCATTCTTGTGGGAACGCCAATTTTGAAAGGCTTCCTCTTTGGACCTGACTCCAATCCTGCAAGCCTCATTAAACCTGGGGTGTCTTTTGGCTTAATGCTTCTCATTTTATTAGGGATGAAAGACCGCATACCCAATAAAATAATTTCTTGTACCATAAGAGCCGCGGCATTTACATTTCTATCAGCGAAACATAATTTCCAATTGAATCTACATGAAAAGTGAAATGCTGAATGTTCCTAATAAGGCCCAGAAAGAAATGATGTGGGCCTTGTTAGGAACGGGGTTCGGAAAAACAAGATGTTGATGCCTGCTCGCAAGGGAAACGGCAATTTGTTTTTACGAAAATATTTTTTTTTTTACTTTAGATGAGAAATGGAAGTGAAACGCGCTTTACGGAGTGAGGAAAACCTGATAAAGGCAGTGAACTGTGTTCAAAAAAGACTCTTAACACAGGTTGTTTCAGATTTCATATATCACGACGTACGATGCGGAACCATCTTTTGGAAACTTCTCAAAATAAAAAAAAAAAAAAAATTGGAAGGAAATGTACTTTGAGTGCACAGCAGGAGAATGATGAAGTGGGACGCATTATCCGACTCCGAAAATGCTGCGCTACCAAGCATTTGCTTTTTGCAAAAAAACAACATATTGAATGTGTTCAATAACAGCTCTGAATTGGCAGGTAAACTAAGAGTTTGATGATATTTATAACGGTGACAACTAACTGATTGTAAACACAATATTTTCCCCTTAGGTCGTAAATGGCTATGGGTGTCGTGCATCGCTACATCATGAACAAGTTGTACTGGCGCAAAACGCATTCGCCTGGTCGCATATGAGCACTCGGAAAATGTGACCATAGAAGAATGCGTGAGTGCAATTGGCAATGCTATACCTCCGATGATATTATTTTAAGGCAAACCGCTTAAGTCCGAATTTAATGAGAATCCAGGCTCCAGGACACTTGTCAAAATGACTGTAACTCTTCTTCAATTTTTTTTTTCTTGTAACACTGAATTGCTTTTGTTCTTTATGTAAGCAATAAATACTAGAAATCTACGTTTCTGTTGTGTTTTTTATACTAACGTAAGGATAATACGTTTGGGCCTTATTTGTAGCACGTGTTCTTAATAAGGCCCACAGACACAAAAAGAAAAACGCAAATTAAATATAGAAATGCAATGTTTGCTAACATTATATATTCTGCTTTTTTTGTAAACTGTAAACACTATTTTTTAAACAGGCATCACTACAATCTACACTTCTGCGGTTTATCAAAGAGGGTACAACCAGCCGAATGTTGTATAGTACTCGTTTCGATTTTCTGAAATTACTGCACAAAATTTTGAAACATACTTTAAAATGTTGTGTATTAGAACTCTGTTACTAAGCAGCAGTCAGTGTTTGTCTTTTTGTTTAAGGTTGTTGTTTACAATATGAATTCGACAATATTATAATTACTCAATGTATGAATCATGCAGTTGAAAAGCTACTGTGTCCATACTATATTATAATTGTTTAATTCTGCGTAACACTACGTGAAAAAAGTGTTTTACGGCGAAGTGTTTCATCGGTGAAATGATTTATCGGTTTTAGTCCCCATCGCGGCTAAAGAAATTTCACTTAAGGTATAATATACGTGTAAATTTTTCGAAAAAAAAAGTTTTTTTGTTTAATGTGTTCTTTATAGTTTTTAGAATATACATACACATTTGTAAAACAATATTTAAAAAGAACAGAAGTTATAACGGTTTTCGTCAACCTATCTCTAAGCTCCATACAACAAATAAAAAACTTTAAACGCGATTTCCTCGAAACCCGTTTTTTTTCGTTAACTCGAAATCTATTGGTTCAATTTCAATGATTTTTTTTTGCATTTTGTTCGTTAAGTTTTCCTTTAAGCACCCCCCCTAAATTCAAATATCGATTTTTTTTTTGTTTTTTTTTATATAAACAAAAAAGCGCTCGAAAATGTATTTTTTTTTTTAGCTTTTTATTTCAACTTCCGCCATAATTAAAAAAAAACCCCGGGGGTCTTGCGTGGGGGGATGCTTAATATATGGTCTATGCTTTAAAATGTCATTTGATTTTTTTGTTTCTGATACATGGGAAAGGCCATATCCACCGAACCGTTTTGGATGTCTTTTTTTCAATGGCATTTTCAGCGTTCCTTTATAAAAGTCAGAACTGTATTTTAAAAAAAAAATATTTTTATAAAGTATTGTTTTTGTACAATAACCTGTATAAATTAAAAAAAAAATAATAACTTCTTATATATAAAAAAATTTGTTGAAAACATCTCCTGTTTTTGGTTGTTACACGTATATTATACCTTAAAACAAAAAAAAAATTCCCTCTGACTGCCTAGGGAAACATATCACCTTTTAAACGCATTTCGATTTTCTTGGTTCAGATGATCCGTTAACGAGTTATGGAGTTCACAGCATGACAAATTTTTTTCGAGACGCATCCGGAGATTCGGTGTCACGACCTTATTTATTGATATTTTTAATTGAAAGTTTTTCTGAAGATATTTAAGATGTTACTATAACGTGTATACAAAACAAATAAACTAACATTATTCATATCTCCAAAAAAAAAAGTCTTGATAATATGCCTTTTTTTGCCTTTAAAACTTTACCCTCATCGCCCCTCATTAAAAGAATATGCAGATTCGTTTGAAATGTGTGTGTTTTATGCCATGTTCTAACAGAGAGTTAAGTTTGAGTTAGCAGTACAAAGCTGAGATAGGCTATTGAACAAGAAAAAAGAGTTATCGGTGCAAAAAAGTATAATTTTTTTTTTGCTTTGAATCAAGGATTTCAGGTGTTATATGAAGTCCTGGAGGTGGAAAGTCCTCCAAACATATCCTTTATCTCAGTCAATTCAAGTTACAAAGCAATCTTCTCCACAAAGTCTAAACCACAAACTACATTTTTTAAGTGGTAAATATTGATGAACTGTAATTTCAGTTCATTCGAAATGAAAATTAGCCTAGTCGAGATTCAAACCCGGCATTACTGGATGTTTACTAAGACCGCGTAGGATTCTAATGGCAATCGAGTCTGGTGCAGTAAGTTTGGAGGTTAATATATTCATCTCTCTACTGCTAACTCTACTAATTAACTTTGATAGTATAGTATGTACCAAAAGAAGTGGAAATTTTTCTGAAAAAAAAATAACAACAAAAAAATATATAAAAAACAAATTAAAAACCAAATCTAATTTTAATGAAATAGGGGTGGTCTTTTAATAATGTAACGTAGTAATAATCATTTAAAATTGGCAAAAGATCAGAAAAGGTGCTGTCAACTTATAAAAAATTTTTTTTATTTAAAATAATACCAAGAAAGACCAGTACCGGATCTAGGATTCGCCAGAGGGGGGGGGCGGTCTGAAAATTCAGTTTTGTATGCCAAGGGGGGCTGAATCGTCTTTTTTGACTTTTTTCATTTTTTTTCCCATACAAAAAATTCTCCAAGGAAGGGGGACTAAAGCCCATTTAGCCCGTATGTAGATCCACCACTGAGTAGGACTATTTGTTTCTGAACGAGACAATTGGATTTTCACCACAAATATTTTCAACGAATCTTTTAAGGAGAGGCGAGTTCAATTTCTTGCGTTTGAACATTCAATTTTTATTAATTTGTATTTTACAGAATTCAAAATATATGAAATGAACTATTTCTTTGTTTTCGTTGAGTATGTTAAATTTTGGAGCTTCTTTCAGAATGGGATTTTCTTTCAGAAAAAAATTTGTCTTCCATTAGCAAGTACACAAACCAGAGATTTAACGTGTTTCGAAACGTGTTAAACGATCTAAGACTTTTACAGCCTTATTCAATACATTTCCTTAAACAACCCTTCAACGCTTGTTTAGTTAGGCACTGTTTAAGGCTTTACGCAACATCTACGCAACCTTGCTTCAGTTGTTATTCATAAACATTTTTTCATTCGCTGCTTACGTTTGTAAGGTTTGTGTCTGAACTATAGAAAATCTCTACAAAAATTAAGAATTCCTATGGATTTGCAATGGCCGCCGCATAAAAAAATGCTGCAAAGGGCGCATATGGAGCATGTCTTTGATATTAAATGAAAAGACAAACAAAAATAATGGTTGTATTTACGCAGCCTTTAAACGCCAATTTCGGCGTTTAAGTTACGCAGCTCTTAAACAACTGCGAAAAATATTTGTGAATAACGTTTTCTTGTTTAAAGCCCGATTAAAGTTACGCTGCCTCTAAAATGTGTTTATGAATAAGGCTGTTAATTTCCAACAGCAATTGTACGCATTTAAATTCATTAGAACTTCATTTGAGAACTCGTTTTTCAATTTAACGTTATCAACTCGATTTAAGATAATTAAGCGCTTAATCTGAACATGCTATAAGGCGATTAAATTAAAAAATAAATCTAAATTTTGTACTAAATTCTGCCTGTCGTTGTTGTATTGGTTTTGAACTTAAATCTGTATCTAGCCATGACATATAATCAATATACATTAAAACTGGTTTGAGAATTTGCTTCAATATACTTTATAAGCAGTTGCGAAAGAACAGCCTACGAGTATGCAACACTTAATTAATACTTTGAAGTTATTCACACATTATCCCCATCATTCTGTATCACGAAACAAGGCCGGAACGATAAAAAAGAAACGAACAACACTTCTTTCTTCACTTCTCGTGTGTTGCTTATCGTTAGGGTGCTTTTATGTGATACAAAATGAAGGGGTTTACTATATATGATTGAAACCCAAAGCGGTCCCAACAGATCCCATTAGCTTTCAATTCTTGGAAAAATCCTCAATAATTTTCCAACATAAATATTAACTAATAGAACGTAATTAAACAGCATGTTGATATTAAGCAAACTGTTTTCCTAAACTCAAGACAATTAGTATTTTGTTGCAAGGCACAAGTTGTTGCCTACATTTAGGCTTAAAAGCAAATTGCTGCATTATTGACGCATCCGAAAGCTGTTGCGTGTTTGAATTTGCTCCAAACTTTGTGAATTATGCGTTTATTCAGGTCTAACTCAGCATATTTCTTAGAGGTAGTTAACGTTACTTTAACTAAAATTCTAAGCATGCATTTAGGCGCGCTTCGGCAGAGAAAATGTGTGGCTTTTTCCTTTAGAATGTGCGTGATTTCAACAGCCTATGTGCTTGCTTGTAGAGCTTTATTTGCAAAGGCATCATGCCTTAATTTTGCTTACTTGCATGTATATGTATGTGTGTAGGTATGTATGTATGTGTGTATATGAGGCATATGTACATATGTTTAAATTTATGCGTTTGTTTACAGTAAATGCTCATTTTTCTCTCAGGCGTCTGCATCATTTTAATGTACGTTCAGCTGTTGCAACTGCTTCCAACCAAGAACCATGAAAGTAAACGAAAATTTTGTTGCATACTTTTTGGCATAAATCAGTGTAAATTTTACTTAACCACACATACACACAGACACACACTCCAAACAACAAGCTATTTTTATTGTTTTCATTTATTATTTAGCTCATTGTGTTTGTTGTTGTTTTTTTTCGTTTAATTTTATGGATGTTCCAAGTGTTGTTATTGTTGTTGTTGCATTGCTGTTTGTAAGTTTTAATTGATGCATTAAGAAATTCCTCAAGACCATGCAATACCTGCTTCTTCAAGCGTAAGCCATTAAATTGCTTTAAGCTGTTGTTTTACTTTTAATTTGAAACATGTTGGTATGTCTTGCCAAGCAGCCTTAAGGTATGCAATATAATTTTAAATCTTAACTTTGCTAGGGTTAAAACGGTCAGTGTATTTTGACTCTGTGTGGCAACAGTTGAATATTAAAATAAAAATTATTAAAAACTTCATAATGTTTAGTTGATTTTAATTAAATATATAATTATGCAATGCAAAGAGATTTGAGAAATTCTGAAAAGCCTTAATGCTTACAAGAGATCACAATTTCAATTGAGGTTATTCTATTTAGTAAAGCTTTAACTTAAGTTAGACACAAAAAAAAAAGAATGAAACGAAGTGCGCTCAACTATGCCACAGCCATAACCATAATGCTTTAGTATTCATATGATTTGAACACACATACAAGTAGTTCACATCCAGCAAATATACACACAAATCCACATACACACACAAACAAACACATATACAGGAGCTTGCGGTTGTAACATAATTAAGCAAAGTTTCTTCATCCAAGTAATTAAACTTTATTTTTCATGCCATACATTGAACTTTTAATTGCGTACAATTCTGTATTTATGTTATGTTCTTCAACACATACACTCACACATACACACACACACACACATACACATACAAACATGCATACTTTGCCACATAAATGCGCATGAATCATAAACTTTGTTCAGAGTAGCGTGAAAGAATGTTTTAAGAAATGGCTGTATATCCATAATAAATCGGTTTTTGTTATTAAGTATACTTTAAATGAAATTCTTCTTTAAGCTTCAGACTTTAAGTGTTTAACAAAAAATTCATGGAATAAAAATATATGGCCTGAGTAAGTATACTTACACAAAGAGCAAAAGATTCCCTTAGATGCTCCTAAGAGCAATAAATGCGAAAGCACAGATATTATATCTAATACCTACATTCCAGTAAGTATGAGTGGGAATACTTTATTTACAAATAAATTCCATGAAATTATCTACCAGATTATAATAATAAAAAATTCATTCCAACGATATTTCTGTCTAGTATTATTATATAAAGTTCTCAAGCTCTTGAAAAAACACCCTTTATTAAGATAAATAAGAAATTAGGAATTATCAAGAAATTATGAGGCAAGTATAGATTGTTGGTGAATAGCAGAAGTACTATAATGATGGTAATCAATGGCGGATCTACATACGGTCTGAAAGGGCTTTAGACCCCCCTACCCCCCTTGAAGAATTTTTTGTATGGGTAAATTATGAAAATAAGCCCTAAGAGTCATTTCACCCCCCCCCCTCCCCCCACTATGGCTATTTTCGATAATTTTCTTAAATTCGATAAATAAATTTGAGGATCTTTCTAAAGCTTTCACCTTATTAGCCCATAATACATAAAAGGCATGCATACAATATACTTGATGAGTGCATAATTTAAATTTTTTTGAATGTCCGTTATTCCATAAGCTAATGTGTGTCTTATAGAAACGTTAATACATGCACGCCTTCTATGTGCAGGGCCCTTTAATGATTAATGGTTTGTGACTTGAATAAACTAGTAAGCTTGACTTGAATAAACTAGGATAATTTGTATATTTCAAACTTTTGTGCAGTAATTTTAAACCAAACCTGAAATCGAAACGGGTACTGTACAACATTCGGATGGCTCTCAATAGCGCGTGAACAGAATTTGCTGATCATAACAATTGCAACAATTTATGTGAACTCTTTATTTTGTTTTATTATAAGATTTAAGAACATACTTTTTGTATTTAAAATTTTGCCCAAATATTATACAAGGATTTTTAAACAAACATATTGACGTAACCGCTGAGAGGATTTAAGTTACTAGAACTAAGTAAGATGGGCATAATGCATTGAATTATTAGTGCATAAAAAATATCATTAGCATTATCCGCTATTAAATTTGCATTACCATTAACATTTAATGGTAATGGAAGAAAAAATTGCATTGCCACTAAAATTTAAGTGGTAATGGAAAATATTAATGGTAATGGAAAAACTTTGCATCACGAAATTAACATTACCACTAAAATTTCAAACAACCTTACTAACAAAAAAAATTTTCCAAGCATGAAAATCGCAGATTTCAATTACAAAATGACATTTCGAAAAATAGTTTGTGGTGTTCCCAAATTCCCAAAAGCCCTGAAGCAAGATTTATTCGTGGGCTTTTTTAAATCAATTTCGACAAACAGTAAAAACAGGTTTAACAAACGAGAACATCTTCTGCGTGACAAGTGACATACAGGACCCCTTTGTAAGCTCGCAGGGCCCTCTTAGGGTATGGGCTCTGAGGCATGTGCCTCACTTGCCTCAAGAATGATGTGGCTTCGATAAGTATATATGTAAATACATATATATAGGTACATACGCACATTAACATTGCTGCATTGCACTTTTAATTTTGCAATTTATCATGCACTTATTTCCAATAGTATTTAAATTTTAGTGTTGATGTAAATTGCAGAATTTTATGTTTGAAAATTTTTTTATAATGGTGAAGTTTTTTGAAATTGTAGTGGTAATGCTAATTTTTTTCATTACCATTAAAAACTTAGTGGTAATGCAAAGTTTTGCCATTACCATTCAAATTTTTCATTACCACTTAAATTTGAATGGCAATGCAATTTTTCCTTCCATTTACATGTAATGGTACTTGCAAATTTTTTTCCCATTACCATTACGTGTTAATGGTAATGCAATTTTTTTCACTATTACCAATTTATGTTATCCCTTAAATGCCTAGTGTATCTTTTTGGATACAACCGAGAAAATAAGCTATTTATTTTGAAATATTGCAAAAATTAAAATGCTGGATATGTAGTTTCACTCAGAATTTAGAGATTTTTGCCTTGAACTCCTACAACCAAGCTGATTGATGGTATTCGTCGGAATTCCCACCGTTACGTTTTGGATACAATCATGTTTTCTTTAATAACTCGTAAAACAATTTTTTTCCAAAAAAATAAAAACGGGGTCGTGTTCAGGGGATCACTAAGCACAACATAATTTTTTTTTAATGAAATCGGTGTTGTTGGGCATTTAACAGTTAATGGTAATGCAAATTAATTTTTGGTAATACCACTAGGTGGATAATGGTAATGGAAATTTAATGGTAATGTAAAATGTCCATTTATGGAACTGGTAGTTTCTTAAAATAACATATATAAATAATTTATGAAACTGTTTTATGATATTTAATCTAAACATATCCCCAAACAGAACACTCAGCTCAAGTTAAAACACTTACAATACTCACCAATACTGAAAAGAATTTCTCATGAGTCATGACCTAAATGAAATATTGACGCTTCGTAAGGAAATATCTAAAGAAGTTAATAAATGGAAATCTGACGAGCTATAACGTTATTTAGCACCGCAGAACTACACGCTGTGCGACTATATTGAACAAAAATTATGTCTCATGAAGTGGAGCAGGATGTCGATAGTAAATACAAAAACAAGAAATTTACAAGGACTTGATAATGGAAAGTGTGTTGCATGTATGTATCTGTGTGTGTGTGTGTGTGTGTATTGAAGTCAGCTGAGTGCAAGTGTGACACTTATGAAAATACTCACTTACTTAAAGTAATCAATACAAGCGCACTTCAACGAAACATACAGATATGTAATCGAATAAACTTCAATATATACAGGGTTATATTAAAAGCTTCGGAGTATTTTTTGGTTATAATAAAAAAAAATATAAAACACAAATTGTTTACTGTGAAATGACTTTTCGTTTATTTTGGATCATATAAATTTGTTTTAATCACTTGGGGAATATGATTTCGCGTAAATGGTCATCGCCAGAGCGAATCGCGCAATGTACTTGTTTTAGCGGCATTTCATGTTGAATATTGTCTTTCAAGGCTTCCAGGGTCCATGGCTTGTTGACTGACATAAACTTAAGACTTTAAATAAAACCACAGAAAGAAGACTGGAGAGGTTAAGTTGGACGAACACGCAAAATCACAATTTTTCGAAATTAGACGACAGGGGAACAAAGGACGCAATAAAGTGATTGTGGCTTGTCGATCAGTAAAAGTTGCTGCGTTTATTAAATTTTGTACGGGAATAACTTTAACGTTGAAAAACGGCGACGTCTAGATGTTGACGGTAATCTCTGAACTCTGTCCTGTACAGTCTTAATGTTCTCATCAGACAGCCTCGAACGTCATCGGCCTTGATGACTGGTATTACCAAGATTACCGGTAGCGATAAATTTTGTTGTATATGCCTAATGGTGTGTTCTAATGGCGCTCTCCTCACTCGATATTTTGCACGATACGCACGTTGCATTTTCACAATTGAGAACATGTTTTGAATGTAAAGCTGCACGATAAACGCGCGTTGTGGTGACGTTTATTGTTCCATGACACAAATTTACTTGAACGCGGGGTGTCATAAGCCGATCTGAAAACAAAAGAAAAATATGAGATTACTAGATAGATTTTTTAAAAGATTGCCGAATGTTTAAATGATCCACCCGTATATATGGTCGTTATATACGTGATGATGCTCGAAGGTTGTTAATCGGTTCCAAATGTCAAAAAACTAGTCTGTACATTTTTTAGATTTTTAAATTAAGCCCTGAGTCACCCCGTTTGTCCATTTGTCCATCTGATTGTTGAAATTACGATTACGGCCAAACAGATGAAGCTAGATGCATGAAAATTGGTACGAATAATACTTAGAACCGTACTCTGACTGGGCTTAAATATCCACTTGAGTGAAGGTCTAACAATTCATCAATACACCTGGCTTCATGTTTAACATGTAAACAAACTCTCTCCCAGAACACTTTCACTAGTTATATAACGGACTTATAACCCTCTCGTAATTTCTTCCACGGATTTATAAACTTTATGGTATAAAATAACACTGTTGAAATGTTCCTGTTTGTAGGTAGTTGGTCACCATACATCGAGGACTTCAGCTTGCCGACTAAAAATCTGTTTTCAATGCCATGCAGGAAAATGCCGCTTTAATTTTTTAAAATTGAGGAAAAACTTCAAAAGTCTAATTATAATTTACAAAAATGTGCCAATAAGGTGTCAATCTTCAGAGGATATATTTGTTGCCTACATACGTCAAATGGGTGGATCGAACAGGATGACTCAAGACTTAATTTAAAAATCTGACAAAAAAATGAGTAGTTTTTTTGACATTTGGATCTGATTTACAGCCACCCAACATTGGAAATCGAAGTAAAGCCATATAACGACCACCCTAATATACTTATATATATATATATATTATATGTTTGAATGCGAGTTATCCTGTTTGTACATTGATTTTCACAAATTCTGTATTTGTTTTCAATTGATATTAAGTTTCATGGCAAAAATTGCATGCTATCTTTTTGTCAATGTAAATGCACACATAAACACACACTGAAACTAACGTATACTTTGAGATCCATATGTTTACGTAGCTCTATAAACGACTTTATACCTTAGAAGACATTTACAAGTGACTGTCTCATGTCTGCATGATTTGGCCAAGAGCTTGATTTTTTTTTTCTTATACATTTATCGTAAAAAATACATTGGCCTAAAAAAATATTCTTAAAATGCAATTTGCAGTGACTCTTGCATCGTTTGCACAAACGTTTGCCAGCTACTTTGAACTCAATTTGTTTTCAACTGAAATTTTTCTCTTTGCTTATCGCATCAACAAAAAAAAAAAAAAAAATCTTACGCTAGGCATATGTTACACTTTGTAAAAATAATTGTGATGCCGCTTGTAAGGCAAGTGTTCTTTATGTCAATTTTAGTGCAAGTTTCCCAATTATGAAGTCTCCTGTGACCATCTATTGAATAAAGTCTCTTCTGTAACTCATAACATCGCTGCTCTCAACTCTAAATCCACCGCAAATCTCTCCAACGAGATGTCCATAATAGTGTATCAGCTCATTACACCGAGCGAAAACAATCGTAAATCGTAGATTGTGCCCAAAAATAAAAAATCCTAACGGCAAAGACAACGTGTCATTCCCATGAAAAATCTACTTAAAAAGACATAAATTCTTGTGGGTAAGACGTTCGTCTTTAAAAAGGTTGACTTCCTTATAACTATTCTTCTATGTCCGCCTTTTCTTTCTAATACCCACCCTTTCCCCTTCATTCTTACCATCCCCTTATCAATTCCCACTTAACCCTTAACCCGTACGATTTAATCTAGTGTTAATTATAGCTACTAATAAAGGGTGGTTAAATTTTAAGGGCCGATGTTGGTTTTGAATAAAACACAAATTATTTAGGAAATTATTGTCATTTCTTTTTATTATGATAATATTGGTTAGGTTCAATTATGAATGAAACAAAATATCGGCCAAATGGCCACCGCGACCTCGGCGGCACACCTCCATTTGTTCACACCTTCTATGCCGTTAATGTTCCGAATTATCTCATCCTTTAGCTCTTCAATTGTTCGCTGGCTTATCGACGTACAACTTTTCTTTCAAATAATCCCAAAGAAAGAAGTCCAACGGTGTCAAATCACATGATCTTGGCGGCCAATTGACATCGCCACCACGTGAGATAACACGGCCATTGAATTTGTCGCGCAAAAAAGCCATTGTTTCGTTAGCTGTGTGGCAAATGGCACCGTCCTCTTGAAACCACATGATGTCCACATCCATATCTTCCAATTCGGACCATAAGAAGTTCGTTATCATCTCACGATAGCGAACACTATTCACAGTAACTGCCTGACCGGCCTCATTTTGGAAAAAATACGTCGCGATGATGCTGCCAGCCCATTAACCGTACCAAACAGTCACTCTTTGTGGGTGCATTGGTTTTTCGACAATCACTCTTTTGACACTTATCATGACACAATGATGCTTAGCTTCAAAAAAACAAAAAAGTTGTTGAATTCGCATTTCAATCCCTCGTTAACAAATAATTAAATCGTTAAAGTTAATATTTTATCTTTACGGCAATTTATTAGCTTAAAAACTTCAGTCTTTTGTTTCGAAGACGCAGCACTTACTTATGGCGATTTCGTTTCTTCCAAAAAACTGTTGCTTTTTCATTACCCTTTTCTTGAAGGCAGTGAAAAGGCACATTTTCTGCCCTGTGGACCTTTGTCAGGGAAGATGGTTCCCTCGAAAATCAGATGATTGCTTTAAACCAGTGGGGCCCAAGAAATTTTAAGAGCGGGCCAATGCTTAAAAAACAAAAAACCAACAAACACAAAATGGCTTTTGACAAAAAACCAAACAAACAGAAAACAATTACAATGCAATAAAATCACATGTCATGAAGTGCACTGCGACAAGACTTAATTTCTTTACAATAACAATGCTGGCATGAAAAATTATTCGACACACAAGTAACGGGACAATCAGTTTCAGCATCGACATCATCGAGGTGCGTTTTTTATTTTGACTTTGTATGCATTTGTTTTTGTAAAGTTCGCTGGAAAATGTGCTGAACACTGAACGAGTGCGGTTTTTGTTGTTGTTTTTGCAAGTGTTCTTTGATTTTGGCTCATCGCAAAGATAAAATTAAGATAAAAAAAAAAATTGTATGAAGGGCCACGCGGCCCATACGGGCAACTATGTGGGCAACTATGTGGGCATGTTTGCTTTAAACGACAATATTATAAAATGCGTGTGTTAGACAAGGATAGATACAAGCTTATATTATATATAACTTATATATAAGTAAGCAGTGCAGTGTTTTGTGTTCTTTTCTGAGTAGGCAAAGACTTGCCTTTTAATTTTGCACCGTGTAAGGGTAACATTTTTTGGTGGAAACGAAAACACGATTTGTAAAAGAATTAATCATTAGTGCAACAATCTTTTCCTTGCAGCAAAGATATTCTGGTTACAGTTTTACAAGAACTTTTTTCTTTGATTTTAAAGCGACCAATTTTCTCAGTATAAATTTCTTCTTACAAAAAACTATTATGTCATCCGACCTCTCTATTGTTCCCGTCCGTCTTCTTTTATATTAAAACCCTCGGAAGGCGCCGTGATATTGAAGGCAACTACGAGGCTGATAAACTGGCTAGCAAGGACCACCACTATCCTCTCGAGGCAGTATAGGGCAGATATTCCCTTAGCCACTTTTAAACGCTATACAGGCGAAACACACTTCGCCAGACCGGAGAGCTTTAGGTTCATTGCGCCACTTGCAACACGTCACCTTCATATAACTTCAAGTGCACCTCCTATCTACTGAAATTTAGAAGATCGGACATCTCTTTTCTAGTAGAAGTGTGTACTGGTCATCGTTTGATAGGAGCACATGCCCTCTGATTAGGCGTCGAGGCCAATGACCACTGCAGAAACTGTGAAAATGCTGAAGAGAAGGAAAACGTTAAGCATTTCCTCTGGTTTACCCAACCCCAAACTGAGGGAAACTGCTTTTCCTTGGCCAAGCCTACCTTCACTCCCTCTTCGCAGTCTCGAAAATATGATCTAATCAAATCGACAGATTTATTCAATCCTCTAAGTGATTCAGCGAAGCATGAGCGCAAATGGTTGCTCTCTCATGAGGTTTCAAATGGGATTATTTGGTAAGCACACAAGAATGATGGAAACAACATTACGCGTTCCGCAGTCCCGTTATTTAATGCTCGCTTTCTCAATTGATTGCATGACGTCACACAGCACTTCTGCATTACAAAATGAATGCAAATGTGCGATCACTTAGGTAAATTGAGGAAATTGAAAATAAATTCTTGCGGAAAAGTAAAGTAAAAAAGAACTACTCTTCTGCATAAAAAAATTGATATTTTCGTATATGAAAAAATTTTAATTTTTCAAACTATCACGATTTTTATTTCTTAAACCATTCGAGATCTATAAAATTATATTACACCAATAGGCTTAGGAGGTCCATAAACATATTGTAAAAATAGTAAAAAAAATATTTATTGTATAGAACATAAATGAATGGAGTTAATGTAAACACAAGTGCTGTGTGACGTCATGCTCTCTTTCTCTCATTTGCGGAACGCGTAATCTTGTTTCTATCATTCTTCGTAAGAACAATAGCACTATAACGGCTTAAGTACACGAGTTGGATAATCGTCTCAGCCATTGGAGCCTAACCTAAACTACTAACTCATTAAATATAACTCATCCTCTAAAAATCTCCTATACAACTCTAATGACTCCTTAAATGTCTGTTCAGGTTTTTTGGTTTTTTTTTCCCCAGCCTGCAAATCGGATTTGGGCAAAATGTTTGACTTCTGTCGATAATCACAGTTTAAGAACAACTGTTCAGCAGAAAACTACCTCAATTTTCAACTGTTTTGCATCATGCAAGTTCACTGCACGAACATCTGCTGTCAAACGTCTCACTTACTTCTTAACTATATATTTCTACTTGATATTTCTTCTGTCTAGTAGAATTTCTCTGCTACTTGTCGTTGGCATCGTTGTCGTCTTCGTCGTCAATGTTGTCGCCTTGTGCCTCATCGCATCTCTATTGTTCAAATAATTTATGCATTTCTTTTGTTATTCTCATGTTTGTCATGCATTGATTCGTTGCAAATCTCTTTCTTGCTTGTCCTTAGCAGGTAAATACAAAAAAAAAAAAAAAAAAAAAAACAACATTTTATGAAAATATCAGACTTTATTGCCATTCATTGTTATCGTGCAGTCGTTATGTTGTTGTCGTTAACTTATATTTTCTGACAAGTTGTTTATTCTTTTCATTTAAGTACTTGAAGATAAAATTAAATTTGAGTAAACATTTAAGATTTACGTCAGATATTTAGATGGGCTGCCATTGAAATACTTTTCAATTTCCGATTTACAGGATTAAGCAAAACTGTTATTTTTTTATTCTTTGTTTTACATTAAATTTATCTTTAAGAATTACCTAATTTTTCTAGGAATAAAATTTTTGCAGCTCTTTGAACATTGAACAATGAAATATGTTCTCGGATGTATTTGTTAGAAACGTTTTAACATACTTACGTGAGACATTTTTGGATTTTTCCGTTTTATATTTTTCAGGAGAATAACATATTAAATCATTGAATTTTGATTTTTGATGATTTATGAGGAATCTTTTCTGATGATATGATTTAGCATTTGCTCTACTTTTATTCAGAACGACTTTCATAATCTTTAGATAAGCGTTCATCTTCATCTTAATGTCAAAGCACATAATTTTCATATTATTTGGGACTTTAAGATCATGAGCTTTTTAATATAAAAAACTTTGGTTTGAAGAATATGAAAATTTCTCTCGAAATATTTTATGCCCAATTTTTTGTTATTTTTGTAATTGGTTATTTTGCACTTAGTATACCTTCTTTACTATTTTTAACTCTTAGAAAATAAAATAATTTCACTATTTTTTAATGTTAAAAAAAAATAGTCGAAGGTTCCGCAAAAAATTATAAATTCCTTTATAATCAAAATACAACAATCATAAAAAAAACCCACAGAAACGACGCTCTTAAACAAACTTAACTTCTTGCATAAAATCTAAAAGGATGCAGTTGGCTGTGTCATGGACACACCCGCAGGTATTGACGTAACAACGTATCTTTATATCCATCTTATTCTTATCTGTATCATTTTCCTTATTCTTTAACTTGTCCTCATCCTTATCTTTCTTCGTATGTTTTCACCTTGTCTAACTTCTTGCTCTGACCTTTGCCAAAATTCTTGTTTTAATCCTTTCAAAATCTTTGTCCTAGTCCTTGTTCGAATTAATTTCATAGTCCTTGTTTCACTACTTGTCCCAATCCTAACTTTGTCCAAATTCTTGTCCAATCCTTTTCTCAAACCTTGTCGAAAACCTTTTCTGAATACTTGTCCTAATCCTTTACCAAATTCTTGTTATCGTCCCTTTTGCAATACTCGTTCAAGTTCAATCCTTATATTTTTTCTGGTTGTAATCGTTGTACAAATCATTGTCCTGATACTTTTTCTGAACCTTGTTCTAATCCATGCTTAAATTTGGATCCTAGTTTTCATATCTGTCATGCTTTATTTTTATTTTGCTTTTGCTTTTTGTGGGGTACAGTAAGCTAAGCAGAAGCCCAACCAAAGGGGGTTTTGGGGCTTAACCCCCCCCCCCCCCCCCCCAACAAATTCCTGGTTGCATCTCGGAAGCTAAGTGTCGGGCAATAAATTCATGCAATAATGGAGCATTTACGTTACTTCGACCGGTTCCCTGAGGTGCCTCAGGAAGGTATACATTTTTTTTTATTTTCATCATGTCACCGAAAACGTCAGATTTACTTTCATTTCATAAAATTTACCGTAGCGCTTATGGCCACGAAGATATAATTCCGTGCAACGTTTTTTCATACTTGTTTCATTTTTACTGCATTAAGCGGTTACCTTCCTGTTGTCATAAGGTCAAAAGGTCATCATTTTACAAGTGAAAATTTTTAATTTTCGTATTACAGCATTTACCATAGTGCATATACTCACCGATAAATAATTCTATGCAACACCATGAATGCATGATTGATGCATTTTCGATTTTGAAGCGGCTCTGTTTGCGTCCTCATGACGCCATTAATTGTTTGTCTATTTTCGTTTTAAGGGCTTCTTTTTCTGATGGAATAAGAAAATTTCTTTAATTTTTTTTTTGTTTTTTTTTTTTGTTTTCATAAAGTCA